>CAEGAE010046262.1:0-43198 GCA_903067095.1 Girardinus metallicus
CCCCGCCTCTCACCCGGAACGTAGCTGGAGATGGGCACCAGCAACCCTCCCGACCCCGTTAAGGGACTAAGGGTGAACAGAAAATGGATGGATATATATATATATTTTTTTTTTTTCTCCATAAGTCTTTACTATTCTTGAGTTGGAGAAACACACAGGAATTCAATGTGCGTGTAATGTCATGTATCTGCACAAATGGTAAGAAATTCTATAACATTATGATGCAAACTAACAACTTTGAGGTGGTAAAAGTTTTGTTCCCAAAGCAGAAACGAGACGTGGCTTTTTCCCTCAAATGTAAAAAGAGCTTGGTGACTGTTGTGTGCTTGCATGTGGTAAGACTGTTTTTTCTGTTTTTATAGGGATCTGTTATTGTTAATATACTTCATCCCGTGTTTAGGTGGTGAACTACAAACATGGATTCGTTCAGATATAACCTGCGGAAACTGAACGTTTTGTTAAAAATTGCACAATTTATTTTGGGATGTATGAGACTCTTAGTTACTCTCATGTTAATGAACGTGAAAGGTCAAATGTTTCTGTTTCAGTCCTGAGACGTGCGGCTTGTTTACAGGTAGCCCAGTTCTCACTCTCCGATGGACAGATGGATGTACGGATGGATGCTAATCCTGTATGAAGTTATTCAGTAGCAACCCTTTAGCTGCGACCCATCCAGCAGTAACTGCACGTCTAAATGCCCCCCTGCGTGCAGCCAGTCATATTACTTAATACTTTAAGGATGAATTGCCCCTTTTCCAACTCCAGCTCACCAGTAATTATGATTCAGCCTCTCTGTCAAACATTGCCCATTTTCCAAAGCGGGACAGAAATAATCCCACAAAAAAAAAAAAAAAATGAAGAAAAGCAAAAACCCAACTCTCTCACTGAACCTCTTTGCCAGCTGAAACAATCGATGTTTAACTTTGATACTGGGTTTCCTGGATTGCCGGTGTTGATCGCCTGCACACAGAGACAAACAGTGCCGTCTGCAGAACAGACAACCATGCTGGAGTTTTTCGAGTGCATTTCTGTTGACTTCACAGAAACGCAGATGAGGTGAGGGGGGGTTTAAAAAAAGCCTCCTGGATTCTGTTCAGGCAGCCGCTCACAACGCCGTGTGTCTATTTCGACTCCCAGGTACCGCCGGGGCATCGTTTATGTAACGCATTAACAAAGAAAGAATCTTCTCCCTTTTCTGTATCCAAATGACGACAATTATGATTATAGAGAACCGGTCCAGCTTGGCAGGACTGTGGAGTTCACAGTGGGTCAGTGTTTGAATTACATGCACTTAAGAACTGTGTTTAACTCTGCAGGATTGTCATTTGCCTGGCATGCAATTATCCTACTGGGTAATTACGCAACTCTCGAGCACATGCGGACATTTTTTGCACGTGAGCAGAGGTAGACGGCTCTGCTTTCAGGGCAGCTACACCTGCAAGGCTGGTCTCTCATTACACCGTTATCTGACTTATCTGCTTGTAATTTCAATCCTGCTCATTGGGTCAGAGATAACGCAGATAAGAGAGGAGCAGAATCGAATTAACTTTTTGTACCCAAGGCTAAGATGTGAGTGTTTAACACTTTTGCTATACTTAGCGACCAGTTTGCCTTTTAATGTTGCTCACATGTCGGGAAATCAGAGCTGTGAGCATGTGACAGATCCATCTTTGTTCACTTAAGTGCTTCGCCTCTCTCCTCCTCCACCTCCTACCTCTCTTTCATCCTGTACAGAGCCGTGGCCAGAGCTCAGTTTCCCCGGCAGAAATTGAATTAAGAAAATCAACCTCATGTTCATCCCTCGTCTTTAATGAGAGAGGTGGAGGGATTTCGGAGGTGTTTTCTTTAGAAAGGTCTCGGCGTTCTGGGAAGGAAGCCTGGAGAAGTGGATTAGCCAACCCCAACCGCTACCCCGAAGGAAGGAAGAAACCGAAATATGCTGGACTACATCATCCGAGACCAGACTCTCCTCTCAGAGGAAAAAAAACCCAACAAAAAACCCTGGAGTAGGCCAGGACATCGAGAGGTGTTATGAGAACTCTTAAGGGGTTATTCCCTTCCAGCTCACAATCAAACAGAGCCGAAGAGGAGAAGGAAGTGGGGGGGGGAATCTAAAACACATTTTCAACCTTCGCCTCGACATGTGGAACCTGAACTGGAGCTGTTTTCTTTTCATCTGGCTGGGAAGGGGCTGAAGGCCTTCCACCGGGTCCCCTGTGCCCTCTCCTCTTGGCGCGCAGGGGATGTGGGGGGATCCGAGCTGACCAGGTCATCAGCCGGGATGCGGCCGAGCTTCACGTCACGCCCTCCACTGCGTATCGCCGTCGCGCTCAACGGGCACGGCTCTCAGTTCTGAAGGATTTGAGTGTTTCTGGAAGAGGCCGCAACATCTAATTGTTTTCATTACCCCAGAACTTTTTAATTATTGGTCAGAGTACAAAACATATATTTCACTGCAATTTTAGGTAATAGAGCAACACAATGTACCTCGTAATTGTGGATGTAGAAGGATAATGACACACGCTTCTATTGTTTTACAAATAAAAATCAGCAAACTGTGAAGCGCATTTATATTCATCCCTCAACCACCCAGTGCAGGTCCAGGCCACATCTTTACCAGCTCCTCACATCTACAGACTGAAATGTTTGTCCGTTAAGTTTGGATGGAGAGCATCTTTGAGCATTAATGTTTTAGTCTTACCACAGACCAGACTTTGACTGAGCCATTCAAACACATGAATATGTTTGATTCAAGTTTTTTTTATGTTGTCCTGCTGGATGGTCTCATCCTTTCACAATGCTTTTTTTTGGCACTGCCATTATTATCTTTCCTCTCCCCACTGAAGAACAGCATCCCCGCAGGATGGTGCTGCCACCGCCATGTTTCACCATGGGGATTCTGCACAGTGTTAATTTCCCACCACACATATTCAGATTTATGAAGAAAATGACTAATAGTTGCCCTGTCAATAGGTTCGTCCATCTGATCTGTGCATTTCTGCATCTCCTTACACGCATCTAGACTAATTCCTACATAATTATTTGACTTCTGAGACCGATTTATTTGTGGGTATGAGAATAAACAGGCCTGAATGGAAATGCATTTTTTTTTTTTTTACATTTTTTCTTCTTTAAAAAAAGTGCAATGTTTGTCCTTCACTTTGCAATTATCTGCATAAAAGCCAAATAAAAATGTATAAATGTTTGAGGCTGCAATGTGACAAAAAGTGAAACTCAAGCTGGGGAGTACGAAAATGTTTGCAAGAGCAACGATTAAGTTTCTGGCTGAGGTATGGTGAGGGGACACTATTGTCTTCAAGGCTGAAATAAGTTGAGGATTTTTTTTCTTCTTCTTTTCTAACTGTATTTTGTGTTTACTGTAGTTGATGTCGACATGGCTGACCTGCAAACATCAGTCGGTTTAAGCGTAACCCAGCGCTACATGTGCGTCTGATGCAATGGAAGGATTTTCTGGCGAAATAATGCTGAAATCAAGCAAACGCAGCTTCGGAACAGAAGGGGGAAAGCGTGGGTGTGACGCAGACCACCAGACTCTCAGCAGCTCCAGTCTGCTGCGTACCTGCGACCTCAGCTCTCACACAAACACGCACACTTTGAGAGGGTTTTCCTTTCCTCTCCCTTCCCCCACCTCTGACGCTCAGTGACAATTAACCGTCCGCCCACAACCGGTGCGTGGGGTCCGCATCAGTTCGCTGCAGAACACTCTGTTGCGTTGTGTGAGTGTTTGTGTGAAACATGGGATTCCCTCTGCCACATTTTTCATCTGCCACAGATAAAAAAGTGTGATCTTCTAAAGGTCAGGGAGCTCTCTTACAACTGAGTCTGGTTTTAAAAGAGGAATAAATCCAGTGTAGAGATAACCCTCTCTTATCAAAGTTGAACCGCTCGAATCTATCTTTTTGTTTTCATTCATAGTGTTGCCGACAACTGGCACCCCTCACACACAATGACAGGTTTTGGTTTAAATGTATCACCATTCAATCAAGAAGTTTGTTTTCTGGCAGGAAATGAAAATCAAACTAAAACAAATGATCTACATAATAGCATTTAAATATTACTTATAGTCTGAAAAAGACAGAGAAACGGAAACATTAGTACTGCAAAGATCAAACCGTTTTTGTAACAGATGAGCAGCTTTTGGCATGTTTCTACTGTCATTTTGATTATTTATTTTTGGTGACGACTTGTTGGTGTCATGATCGGTTTCAGTCTCTGAACCCACATGCGCTGAACACACTCCGGAGACAGGTAAGGTTTGAGGGGTTTTATTACTAACAAAGAAAGTCCAATATGTTCAACTGTCCCAGGTAGGTGTAATACAGGAGGGGGAACGGAGGAACACGACCTTGGGACCAAGGAGTGAGTTGCCAATCGGAAGGCAGATGAGGGTCGAACTGGCGGAGAGGTTCTGGGGCTTGAATCTCCAAGCGGTCATCCACGGGGGTCTCAAGGGGTCCAGGTCAGGCCGCCAGGAATCAGGCAGGTCGGGGGTCCGAGGTTTTCCAGAAGATTACCTATGAAGAGGCACACAGGGGGAATTACTCAAAGAACTGGTTGGTCGGAGGTGAGCTGACTAGTATTTGGTTCCATTGCGGGCTAACACTCTGGGATTAGAGTGTCGGCTGCTCTCTCCAGATATACACCTCCAGATAACGGTAACTAGCTGCAGGTGTGTAGAAGAGCAGCTGCAGGTCCACACCCTCCAGGATGTCCCCTGGTGGAGAAAGGTGGGAACAGACCCCCATAAGTCCTCCCCAGAACCCCAACAGCTGGAAGCCCTCCACGCCATCACCCTAATCGTCAGCATCCTCCACTCTCTGCAATATTCAAGTCGGTTACTTTGGTTGGGCCAACCCAAACTGTTAGTGTTACGTACAGACAGAAGAAAAACATAGGTAAAATTAAAACCCAACCCTCGCCAGCGGGTATGAATTATTGTGGTTCTAAGTGCACAAGACAACAGCATAATAAGATTCCTGAAATATTGTTATGGCTCTTGGTGTGCTGCCCTAAGATTATAACCAGACCCTATGAAAACTTTCTGCAGAACATTTCAGATATATGATTAAATTTATAAGTATCAGAATTACAAATATTGTTCAACTGTGTATACAAAAATCCAACTATTTTGTTGGAAGTTGTGTTAAAGTAACCCAATCTATGCCTAAAAAAACTGGTACAGAAAACATGTTTTATTTGTTTTGCAGGGACATATTTTTATTCCTCGATATCAAATTTTTTACTTCAGCTTAAGTTATTCCTCTCCTTTCATCCAACTCTCGTAACAGTCTTGTTGCATTACTTTTGATTCAGCGTTGCACATTTTGCGAGCACATTAAGACCAAGCAGCCCAAACCGTGCTGCGCTTAGTTTCACTTCTGCAAAAAAATACACGGCTCTCGCATTTTGCATTTGCTACTGGTTTTGGTCGAGATGTGCTGTAGGTTTCCATATGGATTCTCGTCGGGGAGACCGTAAAGATCAACAAACCACAGCGTGTCAGCATGATTGCGCTCAACTGACTCATGAGCAGTGACTTGATCCCCACAGCGTAGGCACAGCAAAACCGCAGGGGAGGTGGGAGGTGATAACGGTGCAGACAGGGGCAACAGCTAACCGTGAAGCCGCTGGGAATCCCTCTCAGGCTGATCAGAAGAGGTGTGGCGAGTTAAAAAAGAGGACAAACGCCCGACGAGAACCTCTTTTCGCAGACGGTTCAGAGCTCTGCAGCTCAAGGGGCAGGTGGGCAGAAAGTGCGAACCTCGAAAAGGTCAAAGGTTTCTCCACATTAGCACCTTTTTTTTTCCTCCTCTCTCTCTTTTTTTTTTTTTTCTTGTGAGCTGCAGCAAAAATCCCAGGTGAGAAAGAGCCAGACAGTGGAGTTTTTCAAAAATTATTCATGCTGGGAAAGTGGGTCATTTCAGGTAAACAAAAACAACCCGAAACGCCCCCAAAAAACACCTGACTGTGGCAAGTAAGCAGTATTAAAATATGCAGGAAATCGATGACAGCGCCTGGTGCCGCTTTCTAATTTCTGCTTGACGAAGCAAATTTATGTAAACAATGTCAATTAGGAGTTTCACCTGTAGGAGTTGGAATGGAAATGAAAAAAAAAAAAATGTCTTTTGATTCCAGTAAGCTTGAGCTCAGCTAACTTGTTGCGGTGTGAGATATTTGGCCGTTTTGACGGAGAAAAACAAAACTGCGTGGGAACCAGTGCAGAAACATTTACGGGGCTGGAGCAGAGACGACTGCAGATACGCTGAATAACGTCTCACACCTCCAGAATAAGGTTTACAGCAACAATATTTCAGCACAGAAAAAAAAAATCTAATTTATGGTAAAATACCGGCAGCTGTGGTTGCCATAATTTTAGTGCAAAATCCGTATCGATACGGATTTTACCGTATAAAAACTGTAAAATTCTGGCAACCACAGCTGCCGATATTTTAGCGTAAATTAGAAATGTGTTTTTTTTTTTTTTTTTAAGTGTGGACTGTTTCTGTACATTAAAACTGCAACACAAGTTCTTAGTTATTCTAGTTAGATTATGTTTATTTGTTCCTTGTATTTGATTATTCTTTGTTAAAGTTTGACTCATTTTCCTAGTTCCCGTTTGTGTACTCTCCCTCGCCCTCTGTGCCATTTCCTCTCTCTCTCCTCTCACACCTGCAACCCGTTAGCTAATCAGCCCCTGACCTTTTGCTTTCACTCTCTTCTCCTCTCACTCTTTGCTCCTGTTGTTTTTCTCAATGTACCCAGCGGTTGCTTTGTCCCCCCCCCCTCTTCCGCATCCTCCTGGCAGTTTGTAAGTTCTTGTTTATTTATAATTTTTGAATAAAATATTCACCTCTGCTTCTCTGCATATGGGTCCGCCATCACTGTGACACAAATAGCACAAATGTTACAGTAGAAGGAAAGCGATTTAAAATGATTTACATGTAAAAACCCCACAGAGAGCAGCGCAGTGCTTTCACATTCATTTTTCTCTTCAGCTCCGTTCAGCTTCTCCAGCCCTACTAAAGAAAGTCCTCTACAAACTTTATGCTTCATGATGGGGATGGAGAGGGCAGGGCGATGCTCAGTGTTGGTTTATCTACACATTTGTGTTTTCTTCTGCACATCCTTCCATAAAGAGCAGATTTGTGGAGTGCACCGCTAAAAGTTAACCTTACAGGTTTCCCCACCTGAGGTGTGGATCTCTGCAGCTCCTCTAGATTTTCCACGACTCTATTTGCTGTTCATCCGATTAACTAAAATCAGATTCAGCTTGAATCGACCCGTTTTGCTCTGAAAGGGGGCTAAACAAAAATGCATGAAACTCTTTAGATATTTAAGAAAATGTTTGAAAACCATGATCTATTTTGTTTTTGCTCTGATCCATCAGATATAATCCCAATAAAGTAAGGGGCATCTTGTGTTTGAAAGGTGCAAATATATGCAAAACAGATGAGTAAAGGCTTAATCTTTGTTTTTTTTACACTTGAGTTTCTCTGCCAACTCGTGAGAGATTTTGCCTGCTTTACGTTTTTGCGAGCCGACAGGACGGCTAGAGGTGTTGTATATCTGGGCGTTATGTTCTGGGGGTCGCCCAGGACCAGTAAAGAGCTGGGAAACGACTTTGGGGTCATGCAGGGTGAATATCTCGCTCTCGGTGTGAGGGCCCTGATTGGAGCTGTGGTGAAACTGTTAATGCGTTTGGTTTGCAGCAAATGCACGGTGGGCGATCAAGTTGTCGCCTGAAGCCAGGCTTCTGAAACCCGGTCTCTCTGCTGGCACATGGAGCCTGACCTGACAAATTAATTTGATTGCCACAACGTTTAAAAAAAAAAAAAAAAAACTGGACGAAAGCAAGATAGAAAGCTGGCATTTACAGGCAATCTTAAATCTGCATTTGACTTCCTTTGGTCAACAGGAGTCTGTGTAGTCACTCAGTCTCTTCTGCCTGATAAAGCTTGCCCAGACGTCTGGTTCTGATGGAAAATCCCTAACCTGGTACCGAGGGGTGTTTTTCCTTCCGACGCTCAGAACTCCTCCCATCTGCTGCCCACCTGATGGCCTTTTATCCAGACGAGCCAGACGGGAGCGCAAACACGGGGCGGGAGAGTAAAGACCGGCAGGTGTGTAGAGACCCGGCAGGGTGGGAAGGAAAAAACGTGGGCTGACTTTAACCGGACCAGAGAGCGGGAGCACTGAAAAACATCTGAAGGTGGTTTAACTTGAAAATGAAGATTCAGACAGCTACTGCCTTTTAAAATGCAAATAAAGTTGTTTTGGTTTTAAAGTTCTTCAAATCGATTTGACAAGATTTAAGTTGTCTAAAACAATATTGTGACTTGTTATAACTTTATGTGGAAATTTGAACCAAATAAATATTTCACATTATTATGCAAGAAAACTGGCCTTACCCTGCTGAACAACAACACGCATTTCTGAATGATTTTCCGCTCACAATGTCGAGTTAAAATAACTACTTAAGTTAGAATCATTTGAATTGTTTCAACTGGAATGGAAAAACACACATTTTTATTAAACATCACGCTGCATCCTGCTGAATGACACTTATTTTTTTAAAAGATTTTCACTGTAACAACATGAGAAGACATTGTCCTCAACCATAGAGGCCTCAAGAATGTACAAAAGGCATGTCAATAATTCCCGCCTTTTTTATTCTAAGAGCAAACTTAAAAAACTTTGTTTGCTCAAAATTAATAAAAAGCTACAACTCACATTTAGGTTCAAAACCTAAAACGTGCAAGATTCCTTTGACTTGACCGCGGTTTTAGCCAGGAGCTGCACTGTCAGTTCCCGAAACAACACACAAAAAAAATGGCGCACGCGGGGTCAGAGCGACACTGCTGGACCGCGCACAGAGTAAAAACCTTCTCTTAAGACCATGGGAGGCTTGAAGAGTAAAAGTTAGTTGACAACTTAATGTGGCTCGAATGTTTTACAGTGAGGGGAGGAGACAGGTGGAGTTCAGAGGAAAAGAACCAGGAAAAAGAAGCCACTCGCTGTTGTGGGTATAAACCCAGACACAAACATAAACACTGGCAAGAACTTGAATAATTCCCCTTTCTTGGCTCCCCCTCACCTCCGACTGAGCATAAACAAATTTAAGATGGAAAACTCTCCGCTGGGCCCAGCAGGCCTCAAAGAGACGGCCGTCTGAGAAGCAAAGGAACATTTTGTTGTTTTAGACCAACATCTAAATCACATCAGCAGTAAACTCAAGTGCCTCAGGAGAAATTTCATCCCGCTAGGTATCACTCGGTCTTTCTCAAATCCTTGGCCTGAAATAGAAAAGAGAAAATAGCCAGACAGTCTCACATTTCACCTCCTCGACAGGAGACAGAAACGCTCCCATGTGCTAAAATCATAAAAACGACACATCCTCGGACCCCTCGCTTTAACGAGGGTCAGGCCTCTGAGGGAGGCTAAGTGTGAGCGATGCGCACCAGAAAATAATGGCGTCCTCCACCTGACGCAGTCTGAAGCCGGCTCTCTGTGAAGCAACAGAGTTAAAACAAACACGCGGTGACTGGGTGCAGGGTTTTCTCCGCAGATGACTGCAGCTCCACGGTCTGACTGGTAGTGACATCATGGCTGGGTCTGCTCCCAGAGGTCCCCGGCTGCTGGGACAAGTCCAGGTCCACGTCTGCCAACAGCCGCACACACACACGCACGCGTTTTACAACAATGCACCACAACAGATAGTCCCCCTCTGTCTTGTTCTCTCTCTGTGTCAGAGATGCTGAGGTGGTCACAGGCCTGCTGACAACATTATTTTTTACTTTTTTTCCTCTTTTGATGTTTCTTTTTTCCCATCAACACTCTCAAGTTTCAAAGATGGTAAACAGAGACTTAACCGCAGCCTCTTAAAAACAGCAAAGTGTGCAAACTAAAAATGGCAGGGCCGTATTTTTCCTTTTTATTTGAGTGTGACATTTATGGGAATCCAGTGCGGATAATTCTGCACAGGAGGTGATAACTGCACGCTCCACCGACCAAACCACGTGCAGACTGACGCTGCGTACATGCAGTCTATGAATTATTCTTATTCCTTGCTTTCATTTACCAACATGTTTCTCCTGGCTGAAAGTAATATTAATATTTCGAGTGGCTCAGACTCCAGGCTGTGGAGGGAATGAAAGATTAGAGTTCATTTCAACACGACCGGTCAGCAATCACAGGAAGCTTTTGATTGCTGCAACGCAATGAATGATTTTTTTTCCCAAACTACTGAGATGGACTTCTTACCTTACCAAGGGATTCTTATTTACTTTTTTTATTATTATGTTTTGTTTCTTTTTTTTTTTTTTCAGCAAAAAATGGCATTTCTCCTCCAGTGCCTATTTCAGGTTCTTGTCAGAACCAAAGCACTTGATTTAATGTAAACATTAAATTAAAATCTGCCTAGCGAAATTACCTAGAAATGAGTGTGTGAGGATAAAAGGGAATGGATGGATGCTACTTTGCTGAAATTTTAGCTAAATTTTGTCGGTTAGTTTTCATTTAAAATGTAATTCATTTTAATGACAGCCCCCGTAAATAACTTGTTCAAAAAAAATGTGAATAGAGTCACGCCACTAAAACGTAGTGAAAGCTTCCTGAACCTCCACTTTACAACCAGGATACGTTTCAAACTGTGTTACGCCTCCACAGTCAGCGTCATGTCAGACTGTCACTGCTTCATACCTGGTGTAGAGAAAGAGTTGATCAGGAACTGTCCCTGTTAAATAAGTAACGTTTTAACATTAAAAAGAAAAGAAAACTTGGCAGAGATGAGCAGCAGGGATGATCTTTTGAAAACCTGAACCCACAACCATCTCCAGTCGAACACGCACTGATCTGGGCTCACTTCTTTATACAGAAGGTTTAGAGACTATAAGTATATACAGTCTATTTTTACATGAAGAAGACTGCGGTGTTCCAGGCCGCACACAGACACAAACACCATCTCGCTCCACACGATTACATGCAGAGCCTCACCACCCACTGCTTCGTGTTTGTTTAATATGGCATTTCAGCACGGGAACGGTATATCCTGCTCCTATCTTAATAAGGGCCCAGCTAATTCATTACCACAACACATTCGCCAGAGGTCTGGTGCCAACGGCGGCTGCTTTGTGGCACGGGCCAGACTTCGCTCCAACAAGCTTTCTCTCCTTTCTGTCCAGCCAGTGGACAGACAACTCCTATAAGCTCTCTTATTCTTGTCTCTAAGTGCACACAGACACCGGTGCACGTGCACGGACACACACACACGCACACATGCAGACTTTATTAGGGCTGGCACCAGACCTGGAATTTTGTCTGTCTCGTACCAGAGATGATTAGAAGTGCTCAGAGAAGTGCTGAAAGAACAGATTTGAACTGCTCTGTTCCTGGAGAGCAAGTTTGTCACTAAAGTTGCGATAAAAGCTAAAACAGGATAATCTGTTTTAGATATAAACTTTGACCTTCCTTAACACTGTCGTTCACTTGACTTTATTTACATACAATATGCAAATAAAGTTTTAATTGAATCAAGTCAGGAACATGCTGTGTCAGGCGTTGATAAAAGACACAAACACACAGTAATAGTGAGAAAAAGCAGGATGTGACTGCTGGTCCAGAATGTGAAATATGTTGTGTTTATGAGTCCTTTTACATATCATAAAATAATGAGCTAAGTCATTTTTATTTATGTATTTGTTTTGCCTGAATCATTTCTTGGCAAAAAAAGAGGTGGTGATACTTTTTGCCAAACCCACTTTTAGCGACAAAATAAAATAAAATATGTGCCATTATTTCAGGAAGGTGACAATATGATATGTGCATATAAATACACAAAATGCATGAGGTTAAAAAATGAACTTCTTTTACTCAAAGATGTGGTTCATCAAGAAGTTGTACATTAAGATTACTGCTGGAGACAAACCAACAAATATCTTAGATCTGTTTATGGTCGTCCTCTACGTAGCATTTTGAAAACGCTGCGCATAGGACTAAAGAAAACTGAGGCAGCAAAGCTCACAAAGAGCCAACTGGGTTCTCTAAAACCGTGTCAAGTTTGAGGAACAGAGAGTGAAGCAGAAACCTCCAGATAGAGAGCGAATGTCCAGCGACGCATACAAAATTAGAGCGTGATTATTTTATTTTTAATCCGTTTTTTTCTTTTTCTCAAACTTGGGGAAAAAATCAACATACAAAAAAACAATATATGTTTTTTGTTTAACAGAAATCGGGAGTAACTTCTTTTGATGAAACAAAACTGTGGGGAGAAGGGAGATAACGCCGTTGGTGTTTGGTTTCTGCACGCAGCTACAGTCATGCATGAAGGGGCTCTGCTCTGGGACTCATCTGGAAACACCTCAGGACAAAACGACTGATTTCAGTCCCAACACCATGCAAAGTGCCTAAAGCCAAAGCTTGTCTGGAGGGCCCGCTGGTTGCAATGTCGCACTTTCTTCTGACACATTACGCACAATCCAGGCTCACAGCTGACTTGCCTATTGCTAAGCCATGCTATTTTACTCTAATGACCCACAAATTCTGGCAAAGGAGGCTAGCTGTTTTCTGAGAGCCTATTTAGGTGGAAAGCTTCCTCACGACGGACGGCGCGTCACAAACCTAGGCAGAGGTGAGCTGCGTGGCATTTTCAGGACATTTCAGGGCAAATTTAGCACAGATTCCTGCATCAGGATGTCAAGCAAATCTATTTTTAAAACGCATAAGGGCCAATCACTGTTTATGTGATGCTGTTTAATCCCCACAGCTGCAGGAGACCTTTCTTGTGGTCAAACCTCTCAAGCCAAATCTCCCATTTATGCAGAAAGAGGACTGCGTGTTCCCTATGAAGCTCAACGCTTGAACCGCACTTGAACCACATCAATCTATAACTATTTATTTTACAAGGCAGACTGTACTCTATGTTAGCCAACATGGTACCATTGAACTAAAGTGAAATGGTTTACTCTAGAAAGCAACGTGTTGTGACATCCGTAGGCCGTTTTAACGTTTTTGTCACGTTACTAAAGCACACTCCAGTGTGCGTTTATTTGGATTTTGAACGATAGAGCAACATAAAGTAGTTGTTGTCACAATCTATTAGAAGTTGGGTTAAATTTTCTAATCCTGGTCAATTTGAGATTTTAACTTTTGTGATTTTTCTTTTTTTGTTTTTTTGTTTCAATATTTGCTAGTTTATTCAGTATCCAGAGCCTGAGTTTCCACACACTCCAGCACCTGTTCCTCATCTATTCATTAACTCTTCTGCGTAGCTTTCGGCAATCAAACTCCTCGGTATAAATACTCATTCGTTTCAGTCGTTACTCTGTGAGATCTGTTGATGTCCTCAAAGTGCTTTTCTCTCTTAATTACTTTTTTTTTTTCTTTCATTTTCAGCAAGCTCCCAGACTTCCTCATGTCTGCATTTGGTTCCCACCGACACCGAAACATGCTAACTGTAACGTAGAAGAAAAATGATGCATGGATTTTCAGATGAAAATCTGAAAAGTGTGGGTGCATTTCTGTTCAGCTCAATTTGAGTCAATATGTAGAGCCGCATTTTGCTGCAATTAGAGCTGCATGTCGTCTGGTTTGTGTCTCTACTAGCTTTGCAAATCTACAAGCTTGTTTTTTTTTTGCAAAACAGGCCAAGTTCAGTCATGTTAGATGGAGAACGTCTGTGAACGTTACTTTAGTCTTTAGACTATCTGTTGCATTTTGACTGTAAAACATGACTATGCTTTGTCTTTGGCAGCCTATGTTCTTCAAGGAAAACTTCTCAACAATTTTCTGTCAAAAGCGTTTTGTTTTTTCTTCTTCTTCTTTTCGGTCTTTCTGATGCTGATTTGCTCTCTAATATTTTCCATCAAACCTTTGAGGTCTTCACAGAACTGTTGCAGTAATACCGAGATTAAATTACACACAGATGGAGTCTATTTACCAAGCAGGTGCCTTCTGAAGGCAAATTCTTGGACCTGATTTCATTTAGGTGGATCAAAGAATGAAAATAAATGGAAATCACACTTCTTTCTTCTGTTAGTCAACAATGTAAATCTCTAATGAAACTTTGTAGTACTAACATGCAGAAAGTTTGTAAAAAAACAAACAAACAAAAAAAAGTTGATATATGGATTCTCTTCCAAGGCACTGCATACAGGCCAAAAGGTCTAACTCTTGACAGCTATTAAGAAACTTTGGGAACACTAAACTCATAAGATTAATGGTCCACAATTAAAATAAAAGGCACTGAAGTTCTCAGAAATTCAAATTTTCCTCATCGGCCTTGTTCAGCTGTGCTCCTTTAAGCTTTCAGTCTGAATTATGAGTAGATTAAATAACATCAAGATTACCGTGAACTACTTAATACGTCACAATCCGGATCGTGTCCAGCCGCACTCCTTCTGACTCCTGAAGCCTCTATTTGTTTCTAATAATCTAAACATGTGACGTATTAGCGCCGGCTAAGTCCTTTCGGGTTCTGCGTCTTTTGGGGCTAAAATGGGGTAATTTGTTTGGTTTTAATAAAGCAGGTGTTTTTCTTGGGTCAGGCTGTCAAGGAGCAAATTGCTTTCTAATCACATCACGCATGGAAAGTCCAGATGACGGTGGACGGGGCGCTGTGCCACATCACTGCTGACCCAGTGTTCGACATGAGCCTCTGCTGTTCTGACACTCGCTCGGCTCAGCGTACAACCTGTGTTTTCTTTAAGGGAAGCAAAACATGTCGGTTCATTTGCCCCGGTTTAGCCTCTAATCGCAGTGATGAGGAGGAGGAGAGGCAGCGCCAGTAACAGCAAGCAACTGCAGATGAAGAGCGCGTCGATCGGTGCAGTTTTTAAAATCACAAATAGGTTGGTCTGCGCCCAACGTTGACCAACTGAGCTTTATTTATAGGCCGTTTAGAAGAAGAAGCTTAAAGGTAGTTTCTGAACAATGGGCAGCTTGTGAAACACAGCCAAAGCAAAGATGGCTAAAAAACATAAAGAGGGAACATGTTGTGCCAGTTTTGCTAAAAACAATGTAGCACGAAGGCGCGTTCACACACACACAGAGGCACAGAGAGGGAAAGGCGCTCCCCAGGAAAGAGCCGGGGCAGCACAAGGATGCCTGTGTGACCATTCAAACAAGCACAGTGTGGCTGCGGGCCTAAAACAGCCAGCAGCACATTTCCATAACAGGAAAGGTCGGCGTTGTGGCTCGAGGGGTTTGAAACCGTTAGCCTTTCTGAGGGATCCCGCCCCGTTCCTCTACCTGTTGACTTGACTCCACTTACAGTCGGCTGTACACTTAATCTGTTAGATTATATATAGCATCAATTATTCTTTAGGGACTTTAACACTTGACTGCTAAAGTCTGTAGCTAATTTGCAAGGTGATTCTTCTTCTCGTGCTTCCAGGGGATTCAGCCAAGTGCTCATGTGTCCTCCACTATATAAGTTACTATAAATACTGAATTGCTCTTAAATATCACTATGTGTGAGAATGGTTTTCCATTATATCTCTGTGAACTGATGACATGTCCAACACGCCTCAATTTTCACCCACTGGCTGCTGGGTTCTACCCAAATTTTCCCTCTGTGTTTTTCAAAGATAAAATAATTTAGTCATTTTATTCCAAGATTTTTCATTTAGTCGTTTGTGACGGAAAACAATGTAAATGACCGAGTACTTGCAGTTATCGGTGATATACGGTGGTGGCAGCACCATGCAGTGGAGAGGCCTTAGCATTTTTAAAATTATTATTATTATTATTAAAAAACAAATATTTAACATAATTTAATCAATGAGAAAATACAAATGCTTCTCACATGGACAAATATTTTTTTCTGTAAATGAACAACCCTATTCCAAATAAAATATTACAACTATGTATCTTAATAAGTCGAGCTTCCTTCAGAGCAACAACAGGTTCTAATTGAACACTAACTAAAAACTGAGGTAGAGCATGGTCGCTGCGTTTGAGCTTGTGTTTCGTGTGAAACAACAGTAGAGGAAGCAGAAACAGCTTCTGGTCTTTCTCCTGCGACGGGCCCCAGGGCCTCAAGTTGGCCCCAAGGAATAAAACGCTCTTGAACGCAGCTTTTATGAATCTCAACAGCTGTAGCGCACAAAAGCCTCCTGTGAGCAAAACAGTCACCTAAACACAGCAAGGCAGCCTGAGTAATATTCTAGTACAGAAGTAAAACGTTAATTTACTGAATGTATTGAATTAAAAAAATACTAATGTGTATTTTATTTGGGGCAGTCTTTAGCTGAATAAAAAAAAATAAATATTGATTACAGAGTTAGCTAAAATCTATTCATTTTATGACCGTTGGCCTCTTTCTCGCTCGCCTCACGGCATTTTCCTGTAGCTCTCTCATGACTGAGATTGAAAAAATATTGACATTGGAGTGGCTTAAAAAACAAAACAAAACCCAGAGTAGCTAATGGTTATAATTATCTAACATAATTACATCCAATAATAACAACAGATAATACTTCTCTGTCTAAGTGCGTGCTTGTTGTTGTGTCTGCGGGGATCCTCCCTGGAAAAATGGGTCGTGCCAGCCGTCCACCTACTGAACCCAGCCAAGCCTCACCTTGTGGGTGTGTGCGGCTCAGATTGCAACCTGCCAGGATCAGGTATGAGACGCGAGGTTTGAGGTCGCCCCTGGTGTAGCAGAAAAACCCCCTGCTGCACGAGCATCTAGGGGGAAAGAGCAGAAAGTTTCACCTTGTCAGAAAAAAAAAGTAGGCAAAAGTGTGTTCATTCCACTGCATGGCAGGTTTTTAATAGCATTTAGCAGAACCTGATTAATTAAAGAAGTCATAATGACAGTCAGTTGGTGTCCTAGGAATGATTTGTCTGTCTGGAACGGCAGACGCAAGTCCATTTACCTAATTAGAAAAAAAAAAAAAAAAAAGCTGGTCTTTGGAGCTCTGCTGTTTACTGCTGTGTGATGGAGGCCATAAAATACGAGCTGTGTTAGAAATATGAATAGAATGGAGAATGGTGCAGAGCGGAGAACTGGTGAGAAACAGTAACAGCAGATGGGCCGACAAAAATTATTACGTTTCTTTTTGTTAATTATTATGAATCTTTGACAGCAGGAAAGCAGGACTGTAATTAACAATACAGTAAATATAACAATCTGCTGACACAGCCTGCCAGATGCTGAAGCTGCATTTATCAGTATGGAAGGGACATCAGAATGTTCTAGAAGTATCTATTAGAAAAAGAAAATTATAACAATCCCCAAAAAAGTTGTTCATTTCTTTGTGTTTTAACATCTTCAGCTCAGTGGTCGAATCTTGATGCTGATTCTCAATTGAAATGAGGTTTTGACTTTGACTGGGCCGTCGTCACACATGGATGCGCTTTGATTGTTGCAAATCCCTTTGCCCTTTATTTACATCCACACATCCTACCAGCTTCCTGGGTCCTGCTTGATAAAAGAATCCCCACAGCATAATGCTACCACCGCCGCCACAATCTCTCTGAATAGATTGGCTGCAACCACAAACACACATCTTTGATGGACCATGAATTTAGCCACAAGAAACTCTTACCCAAAACTTATACTACTGTTTATTCTGTTAAACACTGATCAGGACTCGTGTTTTATTTAATAGAATAATTTAACATTTTACATTGCTTGTGACTCATTTTTAGTTAAATAACTTGGAAGTGTGATGATCCTGTTTTAGATTCAGCTAGATATAGATAATCCAATTTTTTTTTCAAACATAATTGAGGATTGTTCAACAGGTCGTAAAATAATTTGTCATTTAGACTGAGAAAATTTAGTAAGATTATGAGTGATTTATCTCTAAACATTAGTTTATTATTAAATCAAAAACACACAGTCCCACCATGTGTTTGCTAATTGCTGCTGGCTAGTCTGATAAAGTTGAGTGGGAGAGGTGCTGTGTGGGGCTCCAAGGCGGGGCTTTGGGTAAGTAGGCGGGGCTTTGTACGAGCAGGTGTCGAGTCACCTCTGAATGGTTGCTTAGAGATTGAATTAATCAACAATGCAGTGAGATAAAGAGAAGATAATTGGTAATATTGTGTAAAGGTGTGTTTTGTAACAAGGATGCAGAAAGTCAGTAGTTAGACATATTGAAGGTTTAAATAAATGTTTTTAACGCAGTCTTAGTGCGATACTCAGGAGGAGCGTAGAAAATGTCATTGTTGTCCCGTCACACTGTTAGTTTAAAAAACCACCCAAAAATAAAGCCTCATCGAAGCGCATGCAGGGTCAGAACGACGTCAAGGGCCGTGGACAGAGTAAAAGACTTGTGGAGTCTAAATGATGCCGCCTCTTAAGATTGCGGGAGAGTTAACAGACAAAATGGAAACTTGCGAAAAGCATTAGAAGATCAAAGTATGGAGGCAGAGAAACAACCAACGATATGAGCAGAGTAGAGACCCAGAGAACAGATGAATCCAGCAGGGAATGACAGGTATTTACCTGCAAATACCAGGAAGTGTGACCACTGAACAAGAAACAGATTGATTAGTAACAGGCTGCAGCTGAACGGGCAGACTGAAGGAATAAGACTAATTAACACAAGGGAAGCTGAAAGAGACATAAACCAAGAGGAAAACGCCAACACTATTCAAAGGACATTAAATTTAAATGCACAAACCACAGAAGACAAAAGTAAACTACGAAACAAAACATGTAGGAATGAACGGTTTCAGCTTCAAGACAGTGATGAACTCGGAAAATAATTAGAAAGGATAAACAAAAAAGAACCAGAACGCAGACACTAGTAGCCCATGCAATAGTGAAATGAGAGTTTTATTACTTTAGATTGGCATAGTCATGGTTAGTGGTGGCGGTTAGAACTGTTCATTCCCAGCATTGGACTTCCTACTTAAATGTCGTCTGTGGCTTCTCTGTACAGACTTTATCCTCTTCCTGTAGCAGTGTGGGTTTCCTTCTTGGTGCTACACTTACAAGGCTCAAAGCTAGCTGTTTAATCTAATTTGTTATTCAAGTGTGAAAGTGCACACAATTTTCCGTATCTGCGGGTTATCACTTTGACGGACTGTAGAAATGTCCAAATTTAATTCTGCTTCTCAGCTATTTCCCCCTCAAGCTGTTAAACATAAATACGTTATTAAACGCCTTTCAAATTCCCAATACTCTGCACTTTAAATTGTAAATGAAAAAAAGGTGAAACGACAGCAGGTTTACAACGCAAACGACGAGTTGAGCAATGATGAGATCAGAAAAAGGAGAAATGAACACGGGAGACGGATGAAAGGCTGGATGACGGAGAAGGGAAAAGTGATGCGAAAGCAGAGCTTGTCGGAGGACGGGGAGATGATACAGCAGCAGATAAAAGCTGCAGAAGAGATCATCCGAGCATCTCTTTCCTTCCAGTAAGGCATCGCCTGATGACTCAGCTGCCGTCATGCTACGTCACCCTCAGAGTGAGGTCACCAGGTTAATGTCACAGATACAAACCACCTCGGGGTGAAAATAACAACCGTGAAAAACACACAGTGAAAATATACTATTGTTTCAAGGTCATTATATGGCAAAGCAGCTTCAGTGAATGTTTCTTGCAGGATAAAGTAATAAAACCCAGAACTGATGATGCCACACCACTTCTCACCAAATCCTTTTTTTTTTTGTTCATGTAAAAATCAAAACATTTTGAAAAAGCAGTCCAAAAACAATGCTGGTTGTCCTGTGATAGACTGAAAACACCAACCAGGGTCTGGAGATTCACACCATCTTATAGCTGTCAGCAGGTTAAACGGTGATTGATATAGAAAAGCAGGGACTGTCCCAGCGCCTCAGTGCAATCTAGATTTGTTCAACTTATTTATATGTTGGTGATTCACATTAAATGTGAATCACTTTCTTGTCCACAGCTGTCACAGAGTTGTATCTATATAACTCTTTGAAGAAGGTTGAATTAATATGAGTTACAACAACAACATTTAAGTTCCCTGTTGGGATCAATGAAGTGCCTTTTGAATTTGAATTTGAACCTCAAGGCACATCATAGGAGAAACGGATTCAAATCAAAGAACCACTTGAATAAATGTTAAATTACAAAGAATTATGTTAAGTATCGGCTATCTGCTGTGGCCAACCGGGGAGCTAAAAGCAGAGTTAGCTTGATAAAAGAAGCACAACTAAAAAGAGAAGGTCTGAGCCGCTAGCTCACATGTGTCAAACTCAAGACCCGACTGCTGCCTCAACCTCATTTGATGAGGCTGAGGCAGCTTTTTATTTTTTGATACAGCAATTAATAAAAAGTCACATATAACTTCACACATTACCGCAAATGTTGTAAAAGTTTCTTACAAATATTTCTAAATTAGCATCACAGAAGATGTGATTTTGATTATAAAAACCACAAAAACAATCACAAAATCCTGGAGGAATAGCTATTTATTAATATTTTAAGAGTTTAATGGGTTTTATCGATACATTCTGGCACAACCGGCCCTTTAAGAACATTCAAATTTTTGATATGGCCCAAAATTAAACTGAGTTTGACATCCCTGCTCTACTACAATGTGAAGGTGAGTTTATTTAGAAAAAAATACATCTCTAACTTACAAAAAGCAGAGGGTCTTGCCTTAAAAGTAGCAATGTTTCCCCATTTTCCCCCGTTCAGTTTCCATGGTAACCAAGTGTTAAACCAGCAAATGGAAGATGGGAGATTCTGATGCTTTTATTTACAGCCGGATCAGAAAAAATCCAGAGGTATTAACATCTGGATTTATTGCTCTACTTATTTTATCACAAAGATATGAACATAAAAAAAAAGGATTTTAAAACAAGGGAGATTATTTACTTCACTGTCACCTGCTTTGTGGGTCAAAGAATCACATCACCGCTTCGCGGAGTCAGCATTGCAGAGAAGATGACGTCAGTCAGATCTGAGAAATTAGAGGTTTAAGATTCAAGGAGATGAAAAGATACAGGTGAAGATAGAGAGAGAGAGACAGGTACAAAACCACAAAATATCGGTATGCTGAAATGAGTCAGCAAGCCAGAGCGTTTCTGTCATCCTTTCAAACTCCGCCGTATCGATGTCGGCCCGTGGTTGCTCATACCAAACAGGTGCTTAGCAGGTCTGTGCGGCTGGAGAAGCTTCTCATTGATGCTGTGAAACAGGAGTGGGTGCATCTGAAAGCGTGCCCGGCTACGTGTGTTTCAGTAAATTTAAAACATTTTTGCCTCGGCAATCCTTCTGAAGAATGAGTCAAAACTATTCAGAACTGTCATTCTTTTACAGAAACATCGGTGGGGTTAGTGTGGGGGGGGGGTTGAGAGCAGCCACAGAGCTTCCTTTTGAAAACACAGAAATTCTGCTTTGCCTCGTGCTCGGGACTGCCGGCCATGAAACATCACCATCCCACAAAAGCCGGCGCGCAATCCGCTCGGAACCAAAGCAAACACCAGGCTCCCAGCTGGGACGCAGCCTCTAACCCAACATGCTGGCATCCTAGGGGGAGTTCAAACAAGCGTGCTCGCATGGAAACTATTTCTCATCTTTTCACACCGCCTGCATTTTTCTGCCAGCGCAACAAAGCCTGGAGGTGCTGCCTTCGGCGATGGGCCGTGAAGTCCATCAGTTCGCTTATGGCTGCAACCTGTTTGTGCAGTCACACTCGGCGACCGCTCCAGAACTCTGAACTCTGCCCGAACAGCTGCGGCGTTAACTATGCTGGCAGGCAAATAACTTCCCATGAATCAGAATCAACATTCTCCTCTGTAGTAGTTTAAAACTCTTGTTTTAGTCATGATTCTTTATTGTAATAGACAGGACTTGTTTTTTTTTTTCTTTTGTTTTGGTACAAAGTGTTACTCAGGAATTTCATTTGTCAAATGTATGTTTTAACGTGCGCTCTTATTTTGTGTGTGTGTAATAATTTAATTTGAATTTTCTCCAGTCAACACAAGGTGAAAATTGTTAAAACGTATGTAAAAGTGTGAACCTAAATCCTAATTTGGTGGTTTCTGCATTATTTCTAATCATCCTAACCTTTCGTTTCCTTTATCCAGGGACTGTCTGGATCAGGTGGTTGAACTTGGACATTGAATAAAACCCGCTTACGAGGTTTTTACAGAGGAATAAAGCAAACAACACTGAAAACCAGGAAGTTTAAACACATAGTCACATGGAGACCAGGCGAGTTCAGTCAGGGGAACAGCTGTAGGACATCACTGAGCAGGAGGACTGAAGGACTAATAAACACAGATAACATGCAGGGAGCTGAGCTAAGACACGACAGGATCAATAAATCTGAAGGGAAAGCCTGACGCTGCCACACGCTGACAGCTGACATTGTTTTGAAAAAGGAGGCACAAGCTCTTGCTCATTGCATTTTTGTTACTGGATAGCAAATTGAAAACAAATCCGGCTAACTTGTATGCTAATCATCCCACGCTGAAAAGAAATTTAAATCTGTTTAACATTTGTTATGCTAACTTAAGGAAGGTTTTTCAATACTGTTTCTGGACAGGAGCTGTATCAAAACCCTTTACTTTTAAGCTTTATTCCTGCTGGCAACAACATTTTGACAATCTAATTTTTTTAATTATCAGATACGCATGCAGACTTGCTGGGAGGTTTTGCGCATAAATTCTTTTGTAAGACAAACTTGTAGCATTACAGTCTAAAAAGAGATCTGTAAATTTCATTCTATAGTTTAATTATTGCTTTTTTCCCCCGTTATATTACTTTAAACAAACCACAAACAATAAATGTGTTACGATGTGTTGTGATGGACAATCCAGTTCCAAACCTGTAAAGAACACACATGTAAACACGTTTCAGAATGAGACTGAGTCTCTCAGTTTCAAAGTTGAGTGAGTAGAAAACTAAAGTACACAACCTCACATTTTATTTCTTGGAACATTTCTGGGATGTGTTTAAAAAAACTAGTAAGTGCAGGTACAGGATTCTACTGTTTTGCAGACCAAAACGGTAGAATTTACCAGTGAAACAGTTTACTGGTAAATTTCATGCTAAAGCTCACATTTGGACTTTTTTAGGTGTTTTCACTGAAATATGAAAGCGATGCAGAATCACATTATAACCCGGCAGAGTAAAAAAGTCACATACCACAAACAAATGAAACTGGACAGATCTTCTTCATTCCACACCCCAACATAACTCTAACTGGTTAGTCACCGGCCACAGAAACCTCAGCCTGCAGTCCAGTCGTTTGAATCTAGTTCCCTGTCACTCATTCACCATTTATCTTCCATTTTAAACTAATCAGCCATTTATTTCTAAGAAACTCTACATGTCAAATCCCCCTGACTTTCTAAGCTGTGCAGAGTGGAGTGCCGGTGTTTTGGTTTGTGAAATTGTGCATTGGTGTGTAACTGAGTGGGCGTGAAACAGCTGGCCCAAAAGTCCATTCACAGTTGAGAAAGGAAAACAAGAATTACCCGGGTTAGGACTCCGATCAGCCACGCTTACTCAACACTGTCAATGTTCGAGCCATTGTACTAACATAGAGTAGATTATAAACAGTATGTAATGACTGAAATCACACACACACACACACACACACACACACATAAAGCAATACGCCCAGGACTTCTTTTGCTGTGATCTGTCGATATATTTAACAGCTCTGCTGCTCTGAACAATAATCTGTGGGACTGGACTGTTTCACATGCAGAGACGCAACTTCAGGGAATCAGAGTCAGGCTGCAGGGTCTGTTTCCAGTCAGTCAGGTGACCAGCTCTGCTCAGGGATCTCCCGACAGTCACATGATAAGCGTCCAATCCCCTCTTTCGCTAACTCTCTCCTCTCACTACTCGCCTCCACTCTCTCTTTCTGTTCGGGGGAGAAACCGAGACCCTAACCCCCTGGTTTAACACCCCGACCCAACCCCCGCCTCATCAGGGAATTTTCCCACATCTTGCCATTTCTATCGGGCTAAAATCCCCTCTGCTCTCCCACATTTTCTTTTTAATTCTACACGCTCTGCGTCGGCCACTTAATCCACTATCAGTTCTTTGAATTATTCAGTAGGGAGCCTCTGCCCTCTCCGCAGAGAGCCACTCGAACGCAGAGGGGCGAATAGTTTTGACGGCACAGAGGTGCTGGAGGGGGGGCAGCGGCGGAGGAGGAATGATAGCAGCAGATGTCGACCTGGGAGCTTCCCAGGAAACCCCACACTCATCTTACTCATCCTCCTGTTTCTCTGCGCCGGCAGAGCCAGGTTTATAACTAGCTGCCACAGCAGGTCAACTGGAAATAGCTAGCATTCCCCAAGACGAGATTAACCAGACAGAAACACCAGTTGGTTGGCGAGGGATCAAGTGTCCAGGGCAGTCATCATGACGAAGCAGATCTGCCCACCGCATCTAGCCGAGCAGAGTGTCAGCCTCAGCTGCCAGGAAAGGCAAACACTACTCATTTCCTCTACCTTGTTAGCATATAGGGGCATACCTATGAAGGCTCTGAGCAGAAGAAACAGTCATAAATAGGTTTTAAAGACACCCATCAGTTTCAGTATCAGCAAAAAGAAAAGAAAAGGCATAACAGTTTGAATAAAACTGTACTGCAAGTTGTAGCTACATACCGGTGTTATGTTTTGATTAGTAGTTGATCATTGAGAGAATTAAATGCAGCGGTGAATATGGAATAGATTTGAATATGACCAAAAACAAGGAAATTACTTACACCATAAAAAGTAACAATTTATTTCTGTTGAAAAAGTGAAACACATTTTTTTCATCAGAATCATTTCAAACATTGATTCCCTGTTCATTTTTATATAAGGCTAACAGGTTCTCAGAAAATGTTAAAAATATTAACAATTTAACATCTTTTTACATCGAAAAGAAGTTCAAAAGACAAATATTGTGTCACGGTCAAACTCCTGAACGACTGATTTGACCAGTGACACTGCCCACACTGAGCGTACGCCACAAAAGGTCATTGCTACAGGTTTTTGCTGTATCCAAGCAAATACATGGAAAGTCGAGAATGTTTAGTAGAAACAGGGATGACTGCCATGTTAGTGTAAAGCTCTCTGAAACTTTCAGAATGATTGGGAAGCTCTATGTGTGTTCAGTTTGTGTACTGCAGCTAAAATGCTGCCTGTTTTAACAGAAGCCAACCATTAACTCAAAGAGGCTGAAAAAGAAAGTGGTTTTTGCTCTTTCTGTGCTGAAGTCAAGGATAAAGTTGATCATCCGATAAACCCTTAAATCCTTTGAAAATTGTCCTTTTTGTCTGTAAGACTGCAGCCACTGCATAGTAACATCTCATGACAACATGGGAGCGTCGCGTTTGCTCCTTCCAACATCGCCTCTGACAGCGGTTTCATTTTTGCTGGAGGAAGCACAGCTTCTCCTGAATGAATGAATGAACGAATGAATGAATCGTGTTCAGCAGGTTCATCCCGCTTCATCCCGTTTCAGTCCCATTGATAAACACAGAGCAACACGTTACGTTTGCATCAAATATTTAAACTTGTTTTTCTTTTTTATACGCATTGTGCTCTTAGTAGATTGAGCCCATTTATGGCTGGCAATTCGAAGAATTTTAGAAGCAGCGACAGGATTTCATGGACTCTGTGCACCAAACGTCTGAGATCAGCTGAAGCAATTTATATGGCCTTAAATCATAAATGCTGCTTCTTAAGTTCTTTCTCCTTCCAGCCGCCTTTGTTCTCTTCTGGATCTGAATCCCAAAAGGAAAACGAAAATGTTCACCAACATCTGCAGGTAGTTTCCGACTGAACTCCACCATCAATATCTAGTAATGAAATTAAGAGGGCTTTGACTAGGACCATTTTTCCAAAAAAAAAAAAGTTTAAAAGTCATTCTTTTACCATTGCTGCTCTTGTGAGTTGGCCCGCATTCATGAACGCAGAAGTAAATAGTTGAAATCACTGAATCGACACATAGGAACTTAGACACATATACATTACGAGTGCCTTTGTTTTGTGTTGAAGGGAAACCCCTAACGCTGACTGCCATGCAAATGTTGAGGGGAATAGTTGGAAGAAAGCCCCCCACCCCACCTTCCCCCATCGCTCCCTCCCCCCTCCCCCACTTGCTGCTGCTGCGGCGCTTTGCTGAACACTGAGGGGGAAGCTGCTGTGGGAGGCGAGGCGATGTCAGGAACTAAAGGCTGAGGAACTCCTGACCTTTCCTTTCATCTGCTCTTTCTGTCAACTTGACATCTGCGTATCACCCAGCATTACTGCGAGCGGCGGGGTGGGAGGGGGGAGAGCGAATGAAAGTTCATTAAACAAACAAGCGAGAAAAGTGCTTTCAGGAAGCCTGACTCGCATTTGTGGGTCAACGTGAACATATGCATGATTAAAAGAGAAAGAGAAATTAAAATAGAAAGTAGGAACAGACAAAAAAGAAACATGAGAGGATAGTAAACGAGACGAGAGTGAAAAAGAAAGTACAAATGAAGCGGGTTAAGCGGAGGATAAACAACGTGAGCTAAAAAAGGGTTGATTTCATATAACTCTATAGAAGAGGGGGAAGTCACAGGATGATTGAAAACGAGCATTAAGTGTTGTTTTGAGGCAAAACGGTGTCTGTGTGGGATACAAAAAGCACTTGAGCTATACTGTTCTTGTACTGTGTGTGTAAGCTCCCACACGGACGTATATAAATGTCTATATATGCATATATGTGAGTGATGCAGACCATGCAGAGTCAGTGAGTCTGCTGTGGGGCAGGGGGGGATTCC
Source organism: Girardinus metallicus (assembly GCA_903067095.1). Lineage (NCBI taxonomy): Eukaryota > Metazoa > Chordata > Actinopteri > Cyprinodontiformes > Poeciliidae > Girardinus > Girardinus metallicus. The sequence goes on from CAEGAE010046262.1 coordinate 26,710, forward strand.
TGTGCTGTCCTCCAGTGAACCTCTGGGGGCTCGCTGCAGGGAAGGGGTGGGGCTGTTCGAGAGGGTGGGGGGACTATCGGTTACCCTCGATGATGTGTCCAATTTCTGTTGTCTACAGGCCTCGCAGTGCCTCTTATCTCTCCCCGAACATCTTGTTGATGAAGCTGCGTGTTTCAGGCATTTTGTTGTCGTCTACCTTTTTGGAGAAGTCAGAGGAAAGCCTACGCCGAGCCCCTTTTTCAAATAAATGAACAGACTCGTCAATTCTTCTTTACTTTTATGCAGTACCAGTGGAAATGTCAGCGTATGAATGTCATCATGAAGTGAGACTTTTATTTTATCTAAGCCATGCTTTATTTTTTATGTTTTTACATAGCACGTCTATTTTTTAGCACGTCCACGACTCGGATTTGTGTAAATCCGACTCGGATTTACACAAAAAAAGTCTCAAACATGCGTGAACCACAGACAGGCCCTTTAACCAAAGGTTTACTGGTTGTTTCAAAATCATGAGCTGAATGTGCAGTTTTGCTAAATGTCACTTGAGCCAGGGTTTGACTGTATCTATATTTTAATTTGGACCTGTGAAGCCCCAAAAGGAAGACAATCTCACTAATGATGAAAATGAATCTTCACCTGAGATCTGATCAGTGGACAGAATTTCAGAAAAAAAATTTGAAACTGTAAAATAAATGCATTTTATTAATTCATACATGCAAAAAAACATTTTCTTTTTAACCTTTTCTGCACACAGAATCTCACCCAAAAGGTGTTTTTATTCATAGCTTGAATTTAGTGTTAAGAACTTTTTAAATAAAAGCAAAAACAAATGGCTAATGTTTTCTGCTGTGAGGCTTGGGCGGGTATTTGGTGCAATCTGGGGGAAAACTTCAGCCAAGAACGACTCTGAGAAACGGGTTACATTGAAAAAGTCTCACCCTCTCATAAACTAATTCTTATCACACTAATAACTTAACTTTAGGCTCTTCTTTCTTCCTGTATGCAAGCGTCTCTTTGAAAGCTGCCTGTCGCAGATGCTTTGACTCCCACCGCCGCACCCTAACCCTCACATTGATCTCTGCCTGCCTCCTTCAGAGTGCTTCGGCCTTAGATATACATTATACATCAGCAAGACCTCAAAGGACTACGCCGGGGTCAGAGGTCGGGCGTATACGTCTGCTCTTCACAATCTGACACTTTAGAAACATGACAGCTGAAAGCAGGGTGTTTGTTTGCACACATACAAGCGCGTGTGTGTGTGTGTTCCTGTGAGCAATTTGACATTTTGAAGCAATAAACTGCAGTATATTTTGTGGAGAGGCTGTTTATTTGAATGGTGGCTTAACGGCGTGCGTGGGAACCATGTGCGTGTGTTCAGTGGTGTGTCTTTGCGTGGCAAAAACAAGAAAAAAGAGCTTTTAAAACAGGAGTGGCTCTCTTTGGAGATGGTCATTACATGCTCTTTCACACTGTGAGTTTCTGACACAAACTTTTACACAAAGAGGGAAATCTCTTGCATAAAAAACACGCACACACATCAAGAAGTGCTGCTGTCAGTCAGCATGCAGAAAACAGACAGGCTATTCTGTCCCTTGGCACAGATCCCTAAACTGTGGCCTGGCTGCAGCAGAGAGAGCACAGTGTGTCACACGCTACACATACAGGCTGGCCTCTGTCACACACAAATAACCTGCCTCTCACTCACTCGCTAAGCAGTTCCTCCTTGAGGACCATGCACAGCGTTCGACTGTGCGCGTACTGTACGTCTTCATGCGCAGCGTGCAGAAAAAAACACTTGGAACCTAAGGCTCTAACAAAGCTGGAGAAGCATTTCTTTTCTTTAGTTCAAGTAGTAACGAGTGAAGACTTCAAGGAGCTGAGCTGAACAGAAGTCACCGTAGCTGCTGTGCGCAAAATTTTGTCGACAAGTTTTGCAACTGCGATGTTTCCTTCCAGAAATAAGAAGCACAGTTAAAGTCGCACGCAAATGAGTTTGTTCATTAGATAATTTGTTAAGAAAACACTCCGCGCCATCATCCTCCTGCCACTTCCTGTCGTCTTCTTCTTCTTCTTCTTTTCAACCAGCAGTAACATCCAGTTGTTGCTCACATGATTTGTGATTCAAAAAAAGTGCTGCCATTCCTGTTTTGTGAAAAACACTCATTTCGATGCGCCAAAAAACTATATCATCCAAAACTTTTTAGCAAAAGGTTTTTCCAAATTTCCATGCTTTCTTAGTTACAGTTTGCGCAATTGTATGGTCAATGTGTGAGAGACACCAAATTTATTAGTTTATTTATTTGTTTATTTATTTATCTTACTGTTTATGTGTATTATAGTTCACAGGTAACCCACCCAATTTGTTTGCTTATTATAATAAGTTCATTCTTCATTGTAGTTTGTTCATTCCTTCAGAACTTGGTTTGTGTCTGTCTCCTACCTTGATCTTTGGTACTCATATTTCCTATATGTCACTAAATGCGACATTTACGTGTGTTCCTTGAACGTGCCTTTTTGCGAGGCAGTGCACTGTTTTCGTTCTGCTGAGGAGCGTTAGGCACCGAGTGTGACAGGCTGAGATTTTGTGTTGAGGTAAAAAAAAGCCTTTATTTATTCGCAAAGACAACTCCGGATGTCATCTGCGCCTGATCCCAGCAACAACTGGAAACACAGCTTGTGAGCGCTGCACAATACATGCACTCATTTTATCACTTAACATGGACGCAAACTACTTCATACTTTTATAGGAAAGTCGCTTTAGCTGGGAATCTCACATTATTGCTTTCATCTACTTTAATCTAATCAAATGTCCCTGACATTAATTGGGATTTGTGAAATACTTGGAGCAACTTTTTTTTTTTTTTCTAAATATCCCTACCAGGAATGCAACGGGAATTGTGTGCAGTTCAAAATGGCCACAACAACCACCAGACAATGGTTTGCAATGAGCTCAAATCCTGTAATTTCTCTTGTTGTTATTTATATGAGTGAACTTTCCTTGATGGTTCCAGTTCTGCTTTTAAACGCTGAACTGATCAGCATACACCTGCGATATCTGGACCTGACACTGTACAGCTGTTCAGCGACTGGGAGAGTACCCTTACCTGAGAAGTCTCCCACTCACTCACCACGAACAAAAACAACAACGATATCCTGTAAACTGGTTCTGGCCTGTGGGCTGTAGGGAACAAACAGATGGGGTAATTCCTCCAAGAACCGTGGGGAAGTGTAGATTCACACTCATCCAGGTCATCTAATTTGAAGGCCTCAGCCTTGTGGATGAAAGGTGTAGTAGGTTTGACTCCTTTTGAAGGATTACCTTCAGCTGATACATGCATGACTTGTACCTTTTCTCAGAAAGGGTTGAGAGCAGAGTGTCAGATGAAGCAAGGTTAATTTTAATAGCCTCCTTCGTACATTTCCTGCACAAAACTCTGATAATAGTTACGTATTATTAATGTAATTTACCGTCATACTTACCGCTACTTAACAGTCACAAATGAAAAAATTGAAAGCCTTTTCTTAAATAAGATCACATGACCAATGTTATCTTCTCATGCGAGCTGGAATAAAAACTCAGGAAAAAGACGGACGATATTTACCAGAATCATGGCGAATCAAAGGTCACCTTTGATTAGTGAGTATTTGTGGTGAAAAAAAGTTCTGGATCTTTCAGTTTGGGTTAGTCCCTCGACATCTTATTACTTTAATGATAATATAATTCGTCTAGCGGTTTGAATTCATGACGCATGTCCTGTGGCTTTGTCAGTGACTTTTATCAGTGCCCAAGTGAACATGTCTGGTAGTCAAGTTTTTACTGATAATGAGCAGCAAAATTAATTTAATGTTTCTTTCTTAGCCTCAAAATTATTCATACCCCTGGCAGATTTAGGTTCAAACAGCCTCCTGCCATCACCCTAAATGGATTTCCTATCAGTCTGGCGGCATCACTCTAAAACCTTAATATTAGTTTGTATAAAACAGAAATCTCCCAGGAGTATGAATACCTTTTGACTTAAATGTATATAAATCCATAAAGAAAGTTTTTTTTTTTTTTTTTTAATAAGTGGAGACGAAACACCTGAGGTTTAGTGTTTACCGTAAAACATTTACTCAAAGAAACATGAAGAAAACATTACATCTGCTGTAGTGAAGTCAGAGGTTTGTAAGGCCAGTACCTCTCAGGTTTTCCTGGGACATATTTAAACTTTTTTCCTCCTTAAACTAAATAAATATTACAAACGTCTATGCATGCATAATAAGAGAAGTGCAACCAACCGAGGAACATAAAAAGCATTTTTTGTTGGAGGAGAAGGGGCCTGTTTTTTTTCTAAGTACACAGCAGTTTCACGGCACTTTGAAGTTCTTCAGTCACATTCACCCTCTTCACTGTAATAACTCCATAGGCCTGTAATTTACTCTCTATGAAAAAGAATTGCCCCTTTTGGACAGCACTGATTGCTCCACATGGGAGCACTTCCACTTAGACACACAGTCAGTAGATGTGCACCTTATAAGTTGTTTGCTTTAGATGATGCGTTTGAAATGTTGTTTTTGAGGGATTACGATGACTATTTAACAGACACTTCTTTTATTGTTTTTAGAAACTAGAATTAGGTGTGAATTATCTCTACCACAACGACAAACCAAGCATGTGGACTCAAATGCAAACATGCAACCCTACAAGAAAGAATTAAATGTTCCTTACCAGAGAAACCGTATGCTTTTTGAAGGCATAAACAAGATTCAAGTCAACATCCTCATCCTCAGATAGCATTCAACATGCACCAAGAGAACGCCTGCTCCAAAATCAACAACTTCAAGCTTGACTGAAATTTGCAACGATCTGTGTGGGCAAGCCAAAAGTTTTATCAGTGGAAAAGATAAAGACTGAAATATCTGGCTATGATGACAAATCACGTTTCCAGGAGACAAGGTTACAGTGTAGTCATGATCAAGCATGGTAATGACAGTATTGTGCTGAGGGATCCTTATATTCCCAGTTATACTGGTGCATTACATAAAGTGAATTGAATAATGGAGACTGAGGACTAACCCAAGTTCTTCAACCTCTGTTTGTATGCGTTAGATTCTCATGTTTGAAATTTAGATAATCAAACGTTCCCAATCAGACATTAAAGGCATTTTTTAAATGTCTTAATGTCTTAAATTAAACTTTTTGAAAAATATTTTACAAGTGTTAAAAGGAAGGAGCAGCTACGTGAAGTCAGACACCAAATTAAAAACCTAAACTAGAAGCTAAGACATGCTCACAGCCTATTTACACATTAAGCACCCAAATTATGTAACAGCTTTACTAGTATGCAAAGACTTTGATTCATAAATTATCTATAAGCAACCCTCTGAATGCCATCCACTGCAGCGGCAGAGTCTCCTCTCATCGGTCTCCGTTTTCATGCCAAGCTGTGTCTCACTGAGGGGAAACTCCAGTGGTCAGGCTTGGACTGACCTTCGGGTCCGTTTTTCCCACTTGCAGGGAGTGCAGCCACGATGAGGGTTTTCCTTCCAGAGACTTCTCTGCCATCGCTCACTAAAGAGCCACTGGAAATGGAATCTTCTGCAACGATCAAAACAAGTCGAGAGTTGAAAATGGTTTGAGTTTCCGACTAAGACAATGTGCCAGATTCCAGTGCCTTGAGGGACAAAACAATGAATCCTCTGTCTTACTAAAATGCCTGCACAGGAACACACCCACTGGTTCACGCGCACACACGCACACACACACACAGCTTTTATTAATAGCTGGGAGATCCTGGGAAAGAGTGAAGTATGCCACCAAGTTTCCAGCAGAATGTGTTTCATACCTTTCTGTCAGGGCTTTGCGTGGTGCAAGCCTCTGCATATCCTGCCTTATTAGTCTAAGCGTGTTTCTGGGTGTTCGTGTATGCACTCTGCCGGGCCTAGAGGCAGGCTTAGAGGTAACGGTAAGCTACGTTTGTTGAAACAACGTTCAGGTAGATAGTGCAGAAATCTAGTTTCTGCACATGGAGGTGAGTTCAGGAAGTGCGTGCGTGTGTGTGCGCGTGTGTTTGTGTGGCCAGGGTCAGGCAACCCATTAGGAAAACATCCACTGATCTAATTACCTCCCTGCAGCAGGCAGTTTGACAGCTCTGTAATCTGCAGTTACTTGGAAGACTCTTTATGGTAGGTCTGTTTGTGAATGGGAGTACTGTAAGCTGACAAAGCAGGTTGCAGCCCATAACCACGACTCTTTGTATCTGCGGATATGTGCAGACTCTGAGAAGTAAAGAGATGAGTTTGTCTCTCTGTTGCATTCAGCGATGTAGAGATAAACGTAATTTATGTTTGACTGAGTGCTTCAACATTTGGGGCGGAGGTTCACGAGGCTCCTCCACCTCTCGGCACGGTCGACCATGTGGAGTCAGACAATGCAGAAGCTGTAATTCAAAAGGCGGTGCCAACCAGAACACACATAAAGACAACCTCGAGTCAAACCACGTGTAGAGGAAGAAAGATGACAAGGATGCTTGTTTTCAGGAAGTGTTGCGTCGGGACACTGGCTTTGTGAAGCCGAGCCAAAAATAACACAAACCCGATGAGTGAGCAAGTATCGATGTGTGGAGGTCAAAAAGCAGCAGATACCTGGAGTCACTGCCAGCGCACAAAATGAGGCAACAAAGATCCTTTCTGGATGCAAAAATCAGAAATGTCATGTTGCGGTGAACATTCTTAAAGCTGCTAAATTCTCCTTTGAGTTGTTGGAAGACAGATACTGTCAATATACAGAAGTACAACAAAGTCTTTGATTCATTTTCAAAAGCTTGTATTTGACAAACCTGTGAAATTTCTTGGTATAAAATAAATTCAGGTAACAAACGTGCTTAGCAAAATTAACATAAACTCAAAAGGGACAATGCAGAAGCTGTAAGGTTAGAAAAATTTGTTTTTGAAGATTAATTCTTTGCATTTCCAGTGTGACTAGGCAATTAATTTTATACCATTGAAAAATGTTTTTATTTCTCTTTAAATGGTGCCACATTTGCAAGGATAATTAATGCATTTGGAGGTTAGTATGTAGATTGCACGTATGAAGCAATTTCCATATGAAGATGTGATTCTGCTACCTGTGGTAAATCCATATCTGCACTCTTTGGGACCAAGCTGTATCCTGTCAGATCTCAATGTTTATGCTCAAAGAGTACGGCGTATCAAAGTGTAACTCCAGAATTTGGGAGTGGAGAGGATTGAAAGCCGCCCTGCCGTCCATCCTGACCTCAGCACCACTGAACACTTGAACAGGCAGGTCAGGTCAGTCCTTCCACTTTGGGTCATGCAGCCTCAATCACTTCGATATAAAGAAACGATACTGCGACGGTCACCTGAGCAACACACCTCAAACTGAGGTACAGCTTACTTTCGGTTCGCTCTCTGACCCACTTTCACTTGCCGGTGTCAAAAGGCGCTTCCTGGCTGCTGCAGATAGGATCTGATGAAGTTCTAATGAAAGTTTCGCCCCAAAGCTCAAACCTAAAAATGTCACAGTAACCTAAATTGCTGTACTAACAACTTAAAATACAGTAAGTATGGAAAGGCAAACATACCAGAATTCAATAAATCAAAATCTCCCAAAATTTCAGTGACATTTGAGATGCTAGTCAAATAAATTAATCTGTCTTCATCCTGATGAATAAATATATAATATAGAATATAACTGATATTTTGACCTGATTACTGATATCATTAACTTATGTGGTCTCCCTGCAGAAAAGTAGAGCTGTTTCCTCCTGAACTATTTTGATCTCTACGGCAGCCTGCAGCTGAGACGCTGTGGCAATTAACCAGTCGGATATGAAGTTTTGTTTACCGAGACGCAGCAGCAATTTGAAGTATTTCATAATGCACTTCACAACACTTGTTAAATCAGCCGCCATCTTTTCTGCTGTCTTTTTAATGTTTACAGTCTCAGCAACCCCTCAACAGAAACATTGTAGCCATTAAGTGAACCCGTCCCCTCCATGTCCCTGGACTTGGACGTACTGGAGTGACCAACAAACCCAGAGCGGCCGAATAGCGGCAGATGCTGGTAGATAAATGTGCTGCAGTGTATGAGACCAAGCTAATTAGGAGGTTCAAAGGTGTTGTGGTGGTTGACCTTAATCCCGCGCACTACTGAATTAAATGACAAGATGCATTTTTATAGGAAATAAATAATAACACAAATATAACATTTCTTGCTGTTGTTCTAAGTTTATCTTTGGTCAGTCATGATATGGAAAAATGATAAAACATATTCAAATTGTCTTGGAAAAACACAGACAACATAACTATTGTTTTTAATACCTGTTATTTATTATTTAATATGTATCACTTTATATATATTTTTTTCTGTGAAATAAAACACCCTTTTCTTTTTGAAATAGCATAGATTCTCCTCGGCAGATGTGCATGAATGCTACAGAACCTCTTCAAATTGGTTGTGCATGTCAATTACTGACACACTCCCACAATGATGTAATTCTAGAACTCACACATAATTGAGACATTTTAAAAAAGACCCTATGGACTAAAAGCATGCCAAACTCGTCCCAGTTTCTCATGTGCGGCCAAAGAACTGCTTTACTCGTCATTGTGCTGAATGAAGTGTCTGGTAATTCTTAAAACATCTGCTTTGAACACAAGATCAGCGTTTGGGTCCCTAAATCATATTGTTCACCCAATTATGGGTCCTGCTAACCTCAAAAATGTTTTTAGAGGAGAGTACTGTCAGAGAGACTTCTCAGCACTGTCAAATACAGGACTGGGGCAAAACAGCTTCCTGTAAGGCTGTTTGTGCCATCAAACACCCTTACTGGTGCAGGTGTCACATTCTGACTCCATAGATGACAGTGTTATCTTAGAAGTCTGAATTGATGCCTGCAGCATGATCAGATATGCATGTGGGGTGTTAAAGGCTAAATCTTTCTCAAAAGCAAGTGAGGGGCAAATGTTGTTTGAAAGTAATATAACACTTTGGTGCATCTGCCTTGCATTTCAATAGTGTTCAAAGAACGCCATATACTTATTGCACATGCATGCATCCACAAAACTCACACAAGTACCATGTACACAGCTACATTACTTTATTCTATGTTGTCATGCACAGATGCTTTGTCTAGACTGTTGAAGACTAACTCACCTCTGAATGCTGAAAGGTTGACGTGGCTGACATTACATTGGACATGACTTGATGTTTCTGAAAATGAGCTGAACGTCCTTCTGCACGTGCCCAGGAAAATTATTTTTATCTGTTTCCATCTTTAGGCAACATGGAAACAGCTAATTGGTGAATCCCGTTGGCTTAATCAGAGGCATGAATTGCTTATCAGAATTATCCAGACAGACTGGGAAGGTGTAGTTGGGTTGAAACAATTTTCCCAATTAAATGAAAATAAAGTGAACTATTTGCACCCACCCACGCACCCCCTCTCCCCCAAACCCCCCCAAAACTTTGCCCCACATTCAAGATCAGTAATTTTCAAAATAATCACAATTCCTTCATGTTACTAATTCAGATAAAGATTCACTAGAACAAGTAATAAAGACAAGGAACCTGGTTTCTCGAGACACTTGGGTGAGGAAGCTGTGGCTGGCATGATGAAGACAATCAAGAAGGGGAGTCTGTTTTATGAGAAGAGAAACTCCTTCCATCGTGACTTCTGAGAAGTCATCATGGGAGTGGAGAGGTGCTGTCCCTTCAAGAACGTATTTTACACTGGACCCAACACGATGCCCAGAAATTTAAGCTTCTGGGGATGTCACCATCTGTGGAAGTGTTCAAAACACTGGCTTCATTGTTCAAATGCTTGAAGAAAATATGTAAGTCAACTGAGACTTCTTGGCTGAAAAGTGTCATGAAAAAGCATCACAGAGTCGTCATGGAGAGTTGTCCTGTGCAGGATGCCACTTTTGTTTGGGTTATGCACTTCTTCCCACATTGCCCACACTTCTTTTATTGCCTCTATCAACACAATTGCAGGCACAGAAAATGTGGCAACTTGGCAGATGTAGCTGACATGTAATAACAACAAGTAGCCTAGACTGGCCAAACAAAGCCAGGGCAAAGGAAACTTAATAGCCTGAACATACATTCACCAATGGATTGTGTTCATATTCCCAATATTTTCAATTTATAGTTTTGATTTACTGTTGTACCATCGAATACATCTGTGCAGCATATGGTTGTAGACTATGTAAGTAGAGTTTGCATGTTACTCTCTAAAGGAAGCAGGGCAAAGTCCTTTCTGATTTGACGGTACATGGTAAAGTTGTTGGAAGGTGTTCAGAAATTTGTTTTAAATGGACCAGAGTTTGTTTTCCTTGTTAGTCAACAAGATGGAAAGACCCAGTTTTGAGGTTGTCTGCGTTTCTGCTTCAAACCAAACCAGTAACAGAAAACATGCATCTTTTTGGACCTCATGAGCCGCCGTTGCTGGGGATTATGATCAAAATAACCCGGTCAGAGTTGTTAAAGCTACTACTACATGTACTGACTGTACTGAAATTGCAACCAAATTTGTCAACGCCATTCCAAATATAGAAATATATCATGAATTCAGCATTGAATGAGCTCCTCTTGAAATTCAAAACTGTATTAAATGATATCAAAATGGCAGAGCATAAATGTGCGCAACAGAAACACAACAAGCAGGAACTTCCAATGTTTGCCTTTATTTTTCTGACTCTGTGCTCTGCCTGTCTCTGTCATTTCTGTCCAATGGGAGAAACAATCATTCCTATGAGGCTTTGTTTAGAAAATTGCAAAAGCACAATATGAAACCAAATGATAAAAATAAAGTCTACTTTTTTGATTAAGAACAAACAACCAAAGCAAAGGATGTTCCTGGTGTGAGGTCAACTTTTTAGTTGACCTCAAACTTTCTAAACTCTATTGTTTGAATTGTGCCTTTTTTGGTCCTGTTAACTCTAAGCTTAAGGTTTTTGTTACAGATTTTACATACGACCAATTCCAAAAGCACTGTCTTATTTAAAAAAAATCATGTCTGGAGAGGTGAAACCTTTGAAAAAAATATCACCAATATTAAAAGTACCCATCTCAACAGAGAGATTTAAACTTAGTGCGTGAATTCTCACTTGTCTTTGCTTTCTATCCAACAAACACATTGTACATTTGGAGCAAGCTCTGCAGAAGAGAAACAGAAAAAGGAGTCAGTTATAAGGGGAATGCTTTCATCTTTCCCACAGGCGGGCTGAAAGGCGTCTTATCTCTGAAGCTCGGCCCGTCTATCTAGAGTAAACCACAGTGTCTGCACAGAGAGCTAAAATTGATGGTGCAGTCTAGTTTCTCCCTGTTAAACATTAGTCCCAGGAATCCCCGTTGGCTTTGTGTGTGTATCTGTATCTGCGTGCGCGGGTGTGTGTATAGGCGTGTGTGTGTGTGTGTATGTTGGAGTCAAGCATGCTTACAGCTATGTGAAGATTTCCAAGAAGATATCACCTGTTCTAGAGAACAGGGAACTAAACATTCCAGCAACTTCTCTGTTTGATGAGGGTTTGAACATTTCAGAGGATAACAATGCATAACAGAGACAAACTGAAAGAGAGACAAATCACTGGAGACAGGTTTATAAAAGGCTGATTTGTTCATTTATTCGCTGTTTTCAAGCAGATGTCGGAGGAGCATCAGATCACCAAAGTCGCTCTTTATCATGTTCCAACTTTTTCAGGGTCAGGGTTCAGACACACCCTGCATAATCAAATAAATCATTGTAAAAGTTGTAAAAGTTCTTAAACCAAGTTTGGCCATTTTCCCCAAATTGTCCCAAAACATTTTCTTCTAGCCGTGACAGTTAAAAGTGTGTGTGTGTCTGTGTGAAACAACCGTCCTGTTTCAGCTGGAGACTGAACCACACCGAGTCTGTTTTATTTTCCTTGTCTCTTGGCAACATGGCCGTTTCAGTTTACTTCTGTCTCCACCCTCTGGCCCAAAAATCCTTCAGGCTGCAAGTCCACGTGCGTCGGGGTGAGTGTGTGTGTGTTTATGTCACACATCTGCTTTGTATTTTGGAAAATCTCGGCGAGTGATTGCTCTCCAAGCCTCCGGCTCTATTATGGAGAGAAATCGGGCGGCCGGCGCACAGTGGCGGCTATGGTGGAGGGGGCGTGAGAGGTGAAAATGGGGAAGGGAAAAGCTGAGAGGCGTAGAAGAGAAATGACATTAAGTTGAAGCGATGCGACAATAAAGTTGGAACAACATCGGCACATGTATGAAACAGGAGTTTTTGAATATTACAGCGCAATAAAAGGTTTCCAGAGCTTCATAAAAGCTGCAGAGGTTCATAGCGTTGCCTCCTGCAGGACTGGATGGATGGTTAGGCGGGTCTGGCTCAATTCTCTGGACCAGACCCATGTTTGCTGCACTAGGTGAGGCTGAGAAATGATGGGCAGGGCCAGGATGGGCTGGAGATGTCTTTCTGCTGCCAGCAGTGGAGAGCATTAGATGGGAAAAGCACCAGTGAGAACGGGGGTCAACGGGTTTGCTTGGCTGCGCTAACAGGTGCTGTGTCCACAGGACTCACCTTTCAATATCCTGCTACTCCACTCATTCTGCTTTGTTCCCCACTCCCTCCTGTGGACATTTTCTTGTCCTGATACACAAAGAGGGAGGATGGAGGAAGAGAATTGGGACGGAGGTGAGAGAAAGACTGAGTTCACATGAGAAATGGCCATGGTCAGTTCCCCATTGCAGTAAAACATTTGGCAAGAGTTCTGAACAATCAGACCTTTAGGGGATGGGATATGTGTGTGTGTGTGTGTTTCTCTATTACAAAAAACTTGGCATGAAGCCAGTACATCAACTATTGGGTGCTCAAACTTTCAAGATCCAAGCCACAGCCAAGAGAGCATTGTGTGCTCGTAAAAATGTTATACAACAGCTGCGGTGTGTGTTTCCATGCGTGTCCTTTGTGCAAATTCATGCATAAGCTTTTAAGCTAAACTAGTCTTTTCAATCAAATTTAACCAGAGAGGCGAGCGCCAGGAGAGCACTTTAAACCAGCTGAAGAGGACTGATGGAACAGACCCGTAATTACCAGAGAACTCTCTCAGTCCGCAGGCATCAGACTGAAGCGCAGATAAGTGTGTGTTAGTGGGCGTCTCATTGATCTGTCAAACTCTGAGTCAAATTTTAAAAACTGGAGCGCATGCTTTACACATTTTGGGTCACGTGCCACCCAGCTCTGTACGCCCTCACACATATGCTGAAACAAACCTCGGCAACTCAAAGTTTGTTCCACATGAGGAAAGCAAAATCTTGTTCTCCATTCATGCAAATTTTATGCTTACAAATAATATGATGGGTGCAAAAGAATCTGTGAGGTTGTCTAAAAAAAACCCAAACTGTCCACTATGTCATTTTATTTTATGTATCTTAAAATACCAACTAATTAAGTTCCAGAGAAAACCCCACTGGGGGAATGACACAAAGTAAAATTATTTTGCACTAAGTGAACAATTCTGGAACTAAATGAACCAGTACAACAATAAAATCCTGCGTTTTATTGTCTCTGTGGCAGCTTTTTTTGTCACTGTGGTGTCACATTGTTGGTATTTACTTTGTATGTGAATGTCTGGGAGTCAGAACATGAGGTGCTTGGAGGATCAACAGGCAACGCACTGTTGAACATCAAAGCAAGAATTTCCCAGAAAACAATTTAAGAGATTCTTAAAATTTCAAACAGTACATCACATGACAAAATGGTTGACCTGAACATTTAAAAGTGTTAAGGGAGAGCCTGTCTGCCTTACCCAAATTAAACACTTTAAACCATGTGAATGCAAGCAACTCCAAGCACTTAGCTCTATAATGCAACTTACTTTGATGGAAAAAATGATCTGAAGATATTGTTGAAATGGCATCTACTAATGTGGCTCTTTTGAAGTTTCACATGGATCAACACACACACGCACACCCCCCCACACACACCCACCCATCCTTACTCACACAGACACATGGATTCACTTAAATTCCAGGTGTGTGTTCAGAAGGTCGAGTTCAAGATGAAAACCTGGTCCATGTCCCTTTTTGACCTACATACACACACACGCACACACACACATAGTATGTTTTTCTATCTTCACAGAAACTCTGCATTGACTTCCATTCATTTCTATAACCTTACCCTAAACCTAAACCTTTACATGCCTAGCCCTAACCCTAACCTAAACACAATCCATAACCCACAAACAGCTTCTCTGCTTATGGGGCCGCGGCTCTCAGCCCCACAAAAAATGGTCCTCACAATGTATCAAATACATTGATACATTTACACACACACACCCCCACAGACATACACAAAGGCACTGGTCGGCCAAAGGCCTATGGGCAGTAATATCACAGACATTTGGTGTTTATGCAGCACTTAGCAGCCCAGTATTCCCTTACCACAATAACATCCAATCACCTGCCAGCTCCTGACCCTTGACCCCAGCTACAGAGTGGGGAATAAAAAGGGATAGAGTGCATACCAATGTGGAATAGGGTGGTCCACAAGTCACCGAGCTGAAAGGCTCTGGCTTGCCTCCAAGGCAGGGAGACCTCAACAAAGCCTGTAACCTCTCAGCAAACATGAGTGATTAGAAAGCGAGGCAGAGTGGGGCTGTTAGCTGTTCATCGATGCACTACATTAGGTGGGTACACGGATGACTATCTTTTCATTACATATGCAGATAGATGAACCTCCCTGAGGGATTTCCCCTCCTTTCACTCCACCATCTCACCGCCTCACCTCCCTCCTCTTGATCTAAAACACACACATCCATCTTCTACCTGGCTTTATTTTTTCTTTCCTCTCGCTTTTTTTCTCCGTTCTCCTACTTTCTATCGGGCTGGTTTTATCAGTTCAACCAGATTCTAAATAAGTCGTAGCCATTAATGGTATACAAAGACGCTGTCAATATATAGATAGAGTTTCCTGGTTGTGTATGCGGCTGCATTTTCCAGAAGTCCTGACTTATTTCTAAAATGCGACCAAACCTGTTTGTTCGCTCTTATCTACAATCTCTGTTGCTTTATCTCTTCGTTAGACATTTGCCTTTCTTCTCAAGCTTTCAATATTTCCCTGAATTAATCTTCAAATCTTTTCGTCTATTTTCCTCCCTCACTTTAAAACAATTACAGAGATAAATGGCTTATGGGATGGAATCTGTAATGCAAGTCACTACCATGAATTAATCAATTACTGTTAAGGGCACATAGGCAAACTGTTACACAAGTGGAAAAAGAGCTGCATCATTAGCAACTAAGGAGCAGTGGGTAATAGTGATGGCTTTTGTTGGGGAAATGGATGCGTGTGTGAGACCATCGGGAAGGCTCTGATTGAGTTCTCAGCAATAATCATGACTCAGTACTATATGGCCGGCATACAGTGCCCTCTCTGAACCACTAAGTGGAGTAAATAAGTGTGTTTCAGAGTGAGTGTGTGCGTCTTTGTGGGAGCACATCGATATCATTTTCTTTTTCTTGCTGGTGTTGATTCCTGATAATCGCAAAGCAACCACCTCGCTACATTCCTTCCAGCAGGCTTTCAGGTTTGATCTCCTGCCTTTTAGAGGAAGCTGTAGAAAAGCTGCCAGCCCCACTGTGAATGTGTGAGGAGGAAGCTGATCACTTACTGTTTCCAGTCACTCAGCACAAAATAGCTTAATCAGAACAAAACTATAAATTTTGGGGGGAAACGAGCCAAACGCTGCTTTTGGCACCGGGAGCAGAACATTCACATCGTCCTTGACTTGAGAAAAGTTTCTACTGCATTGTTTTTAGTAGAATGTGCTGCTGTCCCTGCAGGGTTGAGCAACTATTTAGACCCATTGAACTTTTCCATATTTTATCAAGTCACAATCATACCCACTGAAAATCTTTGCTTGTTCTTCTTTGGTAACTAGTTTAATCTCGTTCAGACTGGATGGATATCATCTTTGCGTCAAGGAGTACAGACTCTGAAGTGTTTGTTGTTGCTCTCTTATCATTTTCCGCACTTTTGTCTCCACACAAAACAGCCTCAACTTAAACATAATGCGGCTGTGTGCATTATGATTAAGACGAGAGGTGAAAAAAGGAGTAACATCTTTGTCAATGTGTGCGTCTGTTTGTGAGTCGGGTGTCCATCTGAATACTCCAGTCGCCAACCAAACAAGAAATGAGTGAAGGATTAAGTACATGAACATTATATCCACCTGCTCATCTGTCATCACCTCAATAATGGACGCCAGAGAGATCTCCAGACGCAGGCAGAGAGCTCCTCCGAGGCAGTGGCTTCAGCGCTGACAAAAGCAAGAGGAAGAAAATCTGTGAGGCATGAAAAGTAAAGATGAGATTCATTGGCCAGATTTAAAAAGGGACGAAGGCAGATGGAGGAGGTTCAAGTTGTGTAAGTCTCATCTTTATCAAAAATTGCTTGTGGAAATAATTATCTAATCTATTTTAGGCCAGCAGTCACTCATATATATATAT
>CAEGAE010046272.1:0-26459 GCA_903067095.1 Girardinus metallicus
CGGGGTGGGGAGGGGGGAGCGGCGGAGTTGGGGGGGGGTGGGGGGGGAGGAGGGGGGGAAGGGGGGGGGGGGGGGGGGGGGGGGGGGGGAATGCTTATAAAGGAATTACATGTGTAGTTTGTTCAGATAGTAAAGAAGTCAGAGAGAATAACAACCGTGGGTATAAAAATGCTGATAATGGCAGAACAGCAGACGTATGATTTGATGTTATTTGAAATGGTGTTTAAGCTGAAGAAATATTTATGGCTTTATCAAATGTCCTCCCTCCCCTCTCTGTACCCTTTTGCCTTCCCACCACGTCTTTTCCTCTGGTTTTTCTTTCTTTCCCTCTCTGTGAGTCAGCAGTCAGCAAAACGGAGCGGAGCAAGGCTTCTTTTAGGGGGTCCGGGGGGCATTGCTGATGTCAGGTTAGAAAGCTAAAGGGCTTCAGAACCAGCTGAGTTAATAACATATTTAATCTGTTTGGTAGGGATGTGATATGGAATATATGTTTATATATATATATCTATATATATATAATCAACAAATGCAGTGCTTACCTTGAACTTACCCACGTTTGTCACGTTAAGTGAAAAATCATCAAACATTTGTTGCAAATAGGAAACATGTTGATGTCAAAAGATGTTAATTATCTGCCAAAGATTTGAGAAGAATCAAACGCAAAGCTACCTTTCTCCTCCAGGGCTGGAAAATTCCAGAACCAAAGCAGGACATTCTAGGCAAACCAACTAGAGTTCAGTTAAAGCGGACTAGATGAGGCTAGTGTGAATGCACCCTAAAAGACAGAGTAAGCTACGATGAGACAAAAAGTTCATTAAAGAATGTCTGCAATAATCTTTGGCAGCCCTGTGAGTGTGTTGTTTTCTCTGTCATCTCTGTCCCAGGCACCCACAGAGGCTGGGCAGCCGTACAGATGCGCCTGCTGCATGAGCTGGTGTACGCCTCCCGCCGCATGGGCAACCCGGGCCTGTCTGTGCGCCACCTGTCCTTCCTGTTGCAGACCATGCTGGACTTCTTGTCTGATCAAGGTCAGTAAACGGCAAAGCACAGTGTGATATTTCAGAATCTCCAGTTCTCTGAGGTTCTTCCAGCTTGATGCCCAACCTTCAAAGGAAACAATTCTGCCCGATTGTGGCGATTGGCGTATGGTAGCTTACTTAATGATGTGCAGTGGTCGCCAAAGCTTGTGTTTACTTGGCTTGCACTGCAGCATTGTACTCTGTGCGTACAAATATGTTTTTTTTTTAACACAAGCTCCACTGGCCACACAATAGAGGAAGTTAAATTCTTGTTGAACAACTAAGCAAGAGATGTGGAAGGAAGAGAGAAGTAATAGGTGAAAGAGGCTTTCACCTATTGCTTACGTATTAAATATCACACACAAGCAAACTCTGCTTAGGCTGTACTAACTGTCTTCATAAATAATGCAGAATGAAAATGATTGCCCACACCATTTAAACACACATTCTGAAACAAATACCTGGTCGCGACTGCTTTTCTGCTCGAAAAACTATTTTCTTTCCAACAAACTCAATGCTGAGAAATCTTGTTTGTTATAAAACACTACCATCTTGTGTTTAAATTTGTTGGCTACTGTACAGTACTACTGTAAGCCAATCCCACTTTTCCAACAACCTGTAGTGTCATGTTACAAATCAATCCCAGAGTATTATTAGAATGAATCCCCCTTTTTGTGGGTGGGAGATGGTGCAGGTATGTCGAGCTCTGAATTACAGTTTGTGCAGACGTTTGGCTCAGCTGAAGTAAAACGCTTTACTGCTGTAAACATGTTCAGTAGTTTCTAGCTGTTATAGGTCTTGATTGTTTCTATTTTGATTCAAAAATAAGCTCTTCAGTTTTGATTTATTCAGCTGAAGAAAGTTATGGTACATCCACTCTTTCATTTGTTATAAGATACTAAAAACGTAGGACCTCAAGATGGAACCGTGAGGTACCGTGAGGAATCCCGCATATGATTTTTTTTTTTTAATTAATCAATTTTGATGTAAAATTACTTATGGACACAAAGAAGTCAAGTAAGAATGAGTTGACTTACTGAGTTAACCAGCTTAGCCAGCTCTCTTTAAGAAAACGTGACTTATTGAACCCTCTTTGTAAAACAGCAGCTCCTTCATCGCAGGAAAGTGTTTATTTCTAAGGGATTATTTTAGTAATTCCCTACTTAGACCAAGAGATGTGGTAACCTTCAGGTATAAAAGTGAAATTGAAAATTAAGTTCTTGCATATAAAGGTGCTTCAGTCACATCTAGAGTTATTACAGATTTTCTAACTAATTGACCTTCACAATTGAAAGAAGTGTAACTACTAAGCTGAGCCGTCTGGCCACAAAATCATTTGTTAGTGTGGCCATTTTTGCAACTGATGGTGAAATTTATGTAATACTTAAAAATCCTTACTATAAAGTACTTAAAGTATTCCACCATCATTAACAAATGTTTTTTTTTTTATTTTAAATTGAATTATTGATCAGATCCTTTAGGTAATGTTATACAAAGTAAAAGCTACTTGAAGGAAAAAAAGATATTTGTATAGGTGTATCAAATCCACTGGTAAAGGTGGTTACATTTCAAATTGTCTTCTCTTTAGTGATTGCCAATAACATGATTTAAAGGAATGAAATCTACAAACCATCCAAAATGCAGCAGCTGATCTCTTAACAAGTGCTAAAAAATGTGAACACACATCTCCAGTTCTGACTTCTCTGTGTGGGCTTAATTTTCTGGTTTAGGGTTGATTTCCATATTTTATTGCTTTAGTTTTAAAGTTGTAAAAGGCTGTGCGCCATCATGTCTCTGTAATCTGCTTAGCATCCACACTCCAATGAGAGCACTTTGGTAAGCCAAGCAGTTTCTCTTAAATGTTACTAGGCTCGTGCTAAAATCCAGAGGTGCTCGGCGTTTTGCAATTTTTCTAGCAGAGTTTGAGATTTTTTTATAATGATAGTTTATTATGTATCTTTCTTTTTTTTAAAAAAAATACTTTTGTTCTCTTATTCTTGGTGTTGTTTCTTGTTTCGCTTTATTGAACAGTAAAGCTTTTTTGTCAGTGTCTGTTGTTTTTATGTGCTACATTGATAAATTAACATTGACACTGACACAAATCCAAACCGTAGTCATGCTTTGGTCCACAGACCAGAATATTTTAGCGTTAGAAAATAATGGCTACCACTGCTCTGTAGAATCACCACGTTTTCTTGGTGGGAGCTCTGCTTTCTGGAGCATTAGCGATGACTTTTCCATGACAAATTGGTCTCAGGAGAGAGTTTTGGGGAGGAAAAAATGATAACAGAATATAAAGCAGAGTTATTGGTCTATATTCAGCCCCTAAGGTAAGCTGACGGGAGACAACTGACATACTGTTTGGTTATTTACTGGTCTTGGATACAAAATAATTCCAATGCAGCAACAGTGACAGATTTACTTAAAAAAAATGCAAAGTCTCAAGTTCCACATGTGTAACCATGAGATTAAGCAAAGACCAGAAATACTGTTTGGCACTGTTTGACACCTAAACTTTTTTTAGGTGCCAGTCACCTTTATTGTCACCCCTGGCAAGGGTGTGTAAAAAAAAACTCTAAAAAAATGTAATATTTCATTGTGGAAGCACCTTGAACTAAAAATGTTCAGAGTTCATGATGCAGGACTCCTGATTCTAGGATCTGTGAGAGAGAAACCATCCCGCAGCATCCCAGATTCTTAGCCAGTGTGCATAAAGTTAAGCTGGTTTGTTTCATACCAAATCAACTTGAAGTAAAATGAAATAAGTTACATGCAATAGCAAAAGCCACAATGGAAGTAATGCTAAAGCTGAAGTCATGTTAGCATGTTTAATCATAATTGTTCCTGTAGTATAAATTCATTTTTAGGAAAAACTTTGGCTTCGCATAACTTCTGTTCTATTACTACTCCCATTTTAGCATAAATATCTTTTTAGCAAACAATCTGCTTTAGCATAAATTTCTGTTAGCAAAAATAATGTTTTAGCATACCTTTGGTTTTAGCACAAGTTCTGTTTTAGCATAAATTTTGATTTAGAAAAAATTATGTTTTAGCATAACTTCAGTTTTAATTGAACTTATGTTGTGACATTTTTCGGTTGTTGTGGCATTTTGCCTACCTTTCTGGGCCACTGTACATTTTAGGGTCATCTGACCAAAATGCAACATTTCTGTTCTTCTGAGTTTAGTTCAGGCATAAAGGTAAACTTATTTTGTGATATTTTATGCATTATTATGTTCTATTCATGCTAAAAACATTCCCCCCACAATATAGATGCATAGTGAATATACTCTGTTGGGTTCATGCTATAACAGATCCAAATATTCAGCAGCCGGCTATTACTGAAGCGATTGTCTCCCCTCATGCCTTAAAGCTGATAGCTGAGAATGAAAGATATTTCTGTCTGAGGCATTTTGCGTTTGAAGCATTGTCTTTAAAGAGGTGTGGATTATTGTGTCATTTTCTCCACTGCATCGTAGCCCCGATGCAATTTACAGCAAATCCCCCCTGCTGCTGAATCATGGCTTTATGTGCCTCCTTAATGATAATCGGAGAGCCTCATTTCAAGCCGCAGTGTTCTTTTGTAACATCATCGCCAAGCTCAAGACGCAAACTCGCCTGCCGTCATGAAGCTCATCTCGTGTTTTCTCCTGTCACTCATATGTTTAAGTGAGGAGGTTTGAAGGTTTTGGATTGGTACAGGAATTTCTCGTGACTTTCTCCTGTTTCGCAGAAGCAGAAATTGAAGCGTTTTTTTTTTTTTTTTTTTTTTTTTTTAATGAAACAGCTTATTTCTGTATATACCTTCAACTTGAAACCCTCGTTTTACTGAACTTTGGAATCAACTCTGCAGTTTCATCCATCATGATGTATTAGTACTCTCAAGAAAACAATAATGCTGAACTTTCTTTCTTCCACGCAAGCCCCAGTAAACAGAGAATTTATGTGGTCTCAGCAAAAAAAGCCAGAGCAGTCTTTTAGTGCATTTACAGATTTTAAAGAGACATAGTGGGATTTTTACTTTTTGTGAATTTTATACTAGAGAGATTAATGTCACTCCTCTTTCTGCCCAGGTTTGTATTATTTTAGTGTTTGTTGTTTGGATTGTTTATCTATCTCTTGTGCTGTTTTTTCCCTGCTGGCATTTTGCTTCCAATACTATTCAGAAAAGTCTTAATAATTCATAAAGATGGTGACATATCTGTTTGTGGTGTGCTGGTTGTTTTCATTTCACACCATGATATCTTTCCTTTTTGTAAAATACTTTCATTTTCTTCACTGTCAATAGTTATTTGAGAGCTCAGCGTGGTGTTAGGTCTTAGTACAGAATTTATAGACTTGTTAATAAAACCGTGTCGTCGGATATTGCCTAATTTTTCTGTCTGGTTATGACTCCATTTCTCAGTCTCTGCCTTTTTTTTTTGTTTTGCTCTTCACGGTTCCTTTGAGCTGAAAACGGTCGGCTCTTCTCTTCATCTGGAGGTCGATGCTGTTCTACATTTAAACTGACCATCTTGCAACAGTCAAATACGTCCTTCTGTCTGTCCACCCATCTAGCGCTAGCACATGGCTCATTCATCATAAAACATTGCAGTTTAACAATGAACCATTTCCTATGTGAGAAAGTATGCCCTGACATGTATTAAGGTTGTAACATTAAAGCTTCAGTATTGCTCTAATATAGTGTCACTCAACTACATTGTTATAGTTGAGTTGTTCTTTTGTCAATCTGAAAGATCGACCTGAAGGCATGATTTAAAAACCATCTTTCATCATCAGGGAAAAATATGTCTGTTGTGCCTCTAAGGACACCGTACACTGCAAGTTTATCACCGTCAAAGGAGCCATTACATATGAGAATGTAAAATTATAAATGGCTTTTAAAACTTGTATACTAATGCTAATCAATGTTGTAGAAAGGCTTACCCCTATGCCTTTGTATAATTATAGATTTTTCTTTTCCACTAGAAATCTCTTGACTTCTTCTTCTGTATCAGTATGCAGCTGGGAAGTCAGAGGTGGGGGTCAAGTCACCTTTTGGTTCCAGTTTTCATCAGAAACTCTGAGTGTGCGTGACCCTATAGAAAGAGTTTGACCTGACTCACTATATTTCTGTTCCAAACAATGAGTGGGCAAGACAGAGCACATTTAAGCTGAAACCTTGAAGCTTCTTTACATAAAGAAGGGATACATTTACCTACTCCCATCCACTGCAGTCTTGTGTTGCTTAAATGAACAAACTTACTTTTTTTGTTCAGACTACGCCTTGTACATCTGTAAAGTTTTTGAAGATGTTGAATTTGTGCCTGGTTGATTAAAATCTTGGGGTTGGATTTAGGTGAACTGGGTGTTATGCAATCCTGGCGTTTTAGAGCTCATAGTGGAAATGACACAAGACTAATAGAAGGAATTTTTGGACTTCAGGAAGACTCTAGGGTTCTAAAAAAAATAGCCTTGGCTGAAAATTCAATTGATTACTACCAAATGAGAAATGGAAAGGAAGGCTGTAGATCAGAAATGACAGCTCTCCTTTAAATAGCAAATCTGGTAAAACCTTTCAAAGTATATACAGCGTTCCAAAAAGATTATCGAAATTATAGATTTACAATCAGAAAACCCCAATACACAATCTTTATATTGCACATTACATTGGAAGTCTAACATCAGATTTGGAAATGACAGCCTCTTAATCATATTTCAGTCCCAAGTTGCGTGTTGTTGTTTTCAGTCAGTTGTTGAAAACAACACTCTATATGTGCAGAGTTTTAGGAGAAAATAACGGAGGCTGACCTTTGTGAACATTTTTTGCAACTCTTTCTGTGGTGAATCCTTGTAGAACAGATGTAAACTTCTACCACAGAGGTCCGCTCTTTTCAAAATACCCAAATGGCCAAATCCCCACAGACTCAAAATTCAGGTCAAAATTCAGACCTTGGGGACCATTCCAGTTGATTTACTTTTTCAACTTTGAATGCAAAAATTCTGAATTCGAAATAAGAAATGGGAGGCAGAACCTTAACATGAGGTGCTAAGGTCTCCAATGTATGGATGCTTAATGTTGTCCTTATGGACACTAAACCTTATCCGCAGTGTCAATGCTACTTGTTACTTATTAAAAACCCTATAAGTAAACAAACAATGCTTAGCCTGGTGGGGGTGCAAGTAAAGCCTGGCGGCCTGCCAGGCTTATAATGCACTGTGGGAAACTCTTTATCTATCATGGAAAATCTGGTGATAGACACAAAATTTGAAAAAGTTAAAATTAACATTAGTCAACATATTACACATGAATAGAAATTTGTATTTTCCTAGTGGCTTTTGTTGCTTTCAGGTATTGTTGTCACTAAAAAAACAGGCCAACGGTGCCTGTATATGTTTGTGTGCTTGGTGCTCATCTCCATCCCAGTGACGCACAGATTTCTGCTCTCATAGCTGGATGTCAGGTCATGTGCTTTGTCTGCAGCGTGTCCCGCATTATTGGATGTCATTTTCAGCTGAAATTCTGTTAGTGGAACAATAACAATCACTTACTTGACCTGCTTATCGGGCAATAATGCACATTGCCGAGCAGGACTGGCATATTGCGGCACTCTAATCCTTCTGCTTGAGTCATCGCTGTTTGTAAAAATATCTATGTAGCAATATCTCGCACACGTCCCACACTAATCCCACTGAACCAAAAATATCCCACACCCAAACCCAAAAATGTAAAACTTGTTTTGTGATGACTAAATGTCTGTTTTATATGTATAAACTTCTGTCGTTTCTTACACACTATGGAGATGAAAGCAAAGTTGTTTTTTTTTGCGGGGGGGGGGAGTTTGTAGGAAATCTGATTCACGACAACCTTTTACCCTGCCTTTAAGTGTTCCTCCTCCTCCTGACGGTCGACACTCGCAGATGAGAGCCTTTCACTTGGAGAAAGATGTGAAGTGTTATAAGCTGCACCTCTTCTCTCACCTACCTGTTAAGCTGTCTCTTTGCTTTTTTTGGACTGTGTGTTCCAGCTGTCAGCCTCATAACGAGCTGCGCCGGGTTTGTCTGGACAGGAAGCAAGCGAGAAGCACTGCTGCAACAAAAATCTTTCACTTTGGTCTCCTTGATATGTTTAATATGCTAAAGCAGCAAGCTCAACCGATCCTGTAGTTGTACCGAGGGGTGAAAGTAAGCGGTTATGGTCGGGTACTGCGTACCCATAAAAGATTGGGAACAGGTATGAAGTACCTGCAAGAAAGGGGAGTGGCTGTCTGCTGTAAAAAAACCAATGGGTGCACTGTACAGCCGTGAGTGCACCCACTAATCAGCCGTGACTGATTAGTTTTTCAAGTCTAAAACATGACTTAATCAGTTAATAAATAGCTTTTTTTTCCCCATTTCATATTGTTTTTGAACTGTTCGTGCTTTGTTAGAGCAGGGGTGCAATACGTCGATCGCAGAAAGTTTTGAGTCGATCTCTGCATCAGGTGACAAACTGAATGCCGCCTGGACGCTGAGACCAGCGCGTAACTTTATTAAAGAACATCAACAAAACGTGTTCAAATTAATGACCCACCAAAAATAATAATCTCAGTAATTATTGTTTCAACAAGGTGTTGCGAATTCTTTGCGCTTCGGTTGCATTACCAAAATAACTAGCAGAGCAGGAGTTTAAAATCAGCTGCTCAACCACCGCTGTGTTCAGGGAGAGCTTATTAATAATCGCAAAATACATATCAAGCCTGGAAACCTAACATCGTAACGGACTGAATGTTATGCTTTTAACATAATCTTCTCAACATGCGGAGCGCAGGCGGTTGTCACGGCAATGGGTGTG
The DNA here is from genome assembly GCA_903067095.1 of Girardinus metallicus. Taxonomy (NCBI): domain Eukaryota; kingdom Metazoa; phylum Chordata; class Actinopteri; order Cyprinodontiformes; family Poeciliidae; genus Girardinus; species Girardinus metallicus. The sequence continues at coordinate 8,833 of CAEGAE010046272.1, forward strand.
CTTAAATGTCAAGGAGAGACAGAGAGTAAAAAGGTAGTAGTGGTTTTGAGTTGATCACCTGCTCGGGTTGTTTTACCTTTCTTTACCTTTCCTGTGGTTCATCACATCCACTGTAGTTTCTGAACGTTCAATAAACGACAAACTTGGACTAATTACCTCGTTCGTTTGCGAGTCACAACAAACATCAAACACGGTAAATATGTTTCATTAAGTATTTAATAAACAAATGGCTTCTACTGTGATAATTATGTGAAATTTAATTATCTAATATTTAAAAAAATAGTTTGGTGCTCTCTGCCATCTTGCTTTAAGCTCAGTCTGAGAGGCTTTTCCTCCATCAAACTATTTTTTTGGCCTATTATGTAGTGGAAATATTGATGTTGATGAAATTCTCTCCAAAATAACCTTTTTCAGCCTTTATAGCTCCACTGTTGAAAACGAGAAGCCAGCACTCACAAATGATACTGAAATAAATTCCAGTCCAACATCTGGTTTGAGGTGATTCCTCTGGAACCTGTTGGAGGAAAAATATCCCAACTTCAGAAGATGTGCTGTTATCTTAACAGAGCTCTGTGGTTTCTCCTGTCAGTCTGAGAGAAGGAAGACAAAGTGGAAGCTGCAGGATCTTCAGAACAAACAGGTCATGATGCTAGGCCTACTGATTATTCCTCTGTCTGGACGCAGGATCAATATAACCAGTTTAAAAGCTAAAATGAATTATTATATGCCAGACATAGAAAACCGGGATGCACTACATGTCATGACGTTCAGAATTTAGGTCTCATGGCATCTTGTGGTGTCAACTTTGCAGCCAGTAGGCTGAGGGAAACATGGCTCCATTTTGTAGCAATTCAAGAGCTACCCAGCTTTTATCGCTTCTCAATAAAAGCACACAAAGAAGCTATTTATATATATATAAAATAAAATGCATACTTTTGTCATAGTACCTCCAAGTATTTAAAACTACTTTCATCCCTGGTTGTACCCCAGTGAGCAAATGCCTTCAACTTGTTGGAGCAGTATTGCTTTTGATGCCAGTTTTTAAATCAATCTTTTTTGGGTCAATCGTAAACTTCTGACCTTGAATTAGTGTTCCAGCGACATGTAGTTTTGATTACAGTATTCTCAGAGGTTACCACAGCCAACCGCAAATCATTAAAATCAGCCTGTTTTAATGGTCAAAACACCAAATATTCCTTAATATGCATCAACACGCACAGTGGAAACATCATCTTAGCACTGAGGCAGAACCTAACATCTACAGTGTTCAGTTGGCGCCAAGGAAAATAAATCATGCTCCTGGATCGGCTGCTTTGCAAATGCCAGCCAAAAGCGTGTTAATTAGCATTGTGCCTGGGTGTTTCAGCTTCCCAAGCTGCGCTTTCTTTTGAATATTTTAGGTTTGCGAATCAGTGACTAGGCGGGTTTTCAGCTAATAATTTGGAGTTACTTCCCTCAGACAAATCTGAAAGTACTGAACCGTGACTGGGCAGAGGCTCCGCTGTGCTTGCATCAGTGTGTGACTGAGCGAAAGCCTGGATAAGATAAAGAGGAAGACAACACCACATGTTCTTTAAAATGTAATCAAAATACAATTTATTGGAGACCCGCTACATTTATTCACTCTTAAAAGGGCTAACATCAAACACGAGCTCATCACATCACGCGCGTATGATTGCAAAAGGGATACTCAGCATTGTCAAGGAGGTTTGCCCTACTTAAAGGTAATGCTTTTAGTTTTTATTAACAAGGAAACATGAAGGCTAGATTAAAGGTATCCACAGAGAAAGCTCACTGAAGCTCTCAAATTAGTCTGAATTTGAATTATTTGGACACCGGGACAGATAGCATATTTTGTATAAACCAACTGCAGCGTTCCAGGACATGAGCTGTGAATCTTATGTGTTCAGGCTTCTTTGCTGCAGCAGGACGTGTTTGGCTAACCATCAGAGAATCTGCCTTACATTTGACTGTTTACCAGAAGGTTCCTGAGGAAAATGCACAATGGCGTAACATCTAACAGTTAAAAACGTGAGAAGTGTGAATATTTTTTCTCAGACCAATGTCAAAGACCTGTAAGTAGCTACAAGAACTTTGGTCGTTAAATCAAAAATCCATTTGGAAATCACATTGGAACGTTTGAAATTGAATCTGTCTATATGGTTGGATTGAAGTCACTTTTTTGTAAAGTGCCTCAAGATTGTGTTTGATGTGGTGCTATATAAAACTGTATTGATTTGAGAACACGATTACTTATAGCAGCAGTTTTGACCAGTTATTCTGACTTTTAACCAAGCTGTATGAAATCAGATTTTTTAGACCAGTGGACTTTTATTTCACAGGTGTACATAACTTTTGCTTCGGCTTGTCTCAACCTCTAAGTTATTTATTTATTTTTGCATGTTCTTGTCATGCAGAATGAACAATTTTTAATTTTTTTTATCTGGAAATGACACATTTTATTTTTAGGCACCAAAACAGGCTTTGAGTCATTCTAAATCGCTGCACAATGTAAAGTTCATCCATCCATCCATTTTCTGTTCACCCTTTGTCCCTTAATGGGGTCAGGAGGGTTGCTGGTGCCCATCTCCAGCTACGTTCCGGGTGAGAGGCGGGGTCACCCTGGACAGGTCACCAGTCTGTCGCAGACAATGTAAAGTTGTCACACTAAATTAATGTTGTCACACATTAATTTAATGTTTTAAGTTTTTCAAATGTGTTTACTATGCCTATTGTTTGATGCCATGCATCTTTTACATGTAGTGAAAACCTTCCAGAAAGAGGTTTTCATGACAGAACCAGCCACTTTCTTAGACTACTGGAGCAGATGGGTGTTTTTCAACCCACACCCCCTCAGTTCTCCTTAAATGGTCTTAAAAAGTCTTATATTTTTTTGTCTTGATGTAGCCATGCAGCCACAGCAGTCGTTTCCATGCAGTCTGGATCAGTCACATTCTCGTTGGTATGAATGGTGTCCGAGTCATTTACCTGTGGATGATTTGACAGCAGGATGCACAGCGGGTGACCGGATGAAGCCTAGGGCTGTGGATTCTGCTGGGAAACAATGTGTTGTGTCATTCACGTCACCGCTTTCTGGACACCCATCACAGCAAACAGTGGGACAGAGAAGCTCCTTTTTCAAGCAATATTTTGATTGAGCTCTGACCTGTTGATGTCAGTTTTGCACAATTCTGTTTTTTTCTTCTCAAGAACTTTAATTGTTGCATCATTTTTAAAAAATCCGAGATCTACTTACTGAAATTACCATTTGACTCTTTACATTCGTTTAATTCTGAAACATTTTACTTAAATTGATAAGCTGCCAGAATGGTTTCCTTTCCGACCTATAATTGTTTCTGTGGATTTGCAGCAAGGTGCCAGCATATCCTTACAGAGTCTTACATTTGTGTGTCTAAAATTAAGACCTTTATGTCTTAGACAGATGCTTTAATACATTAATCACAGGTCTTAATTTGCTGTTGTTAAGTATTAATTACTGCTAAAAATAAACAATGAAGATAAGACCGTGAATAAAATAAAACTACTTTGAGCTGGGATTACAATTCAAGTGTCTCTTCATCCATCTCTGACTGCTTTTACTTTTTACCTTTATCTTTTCCCTTTCCTTTCCTTTCCTCCCTTTGCCCCGTTGTTTATTACCTTCTCCCTGAACTGGGGTCGTGCCTTGCAGGCCCCCAATTCATATTTTTCCAAAGGATTTAGTGTCTGTGCTAGCAGCACTTGTATTTGTTTGCTTGAACCACTGTTCCTGTTGGCGAGAGATATGAAAACACTTCGATTTATCCTATTAGGTCATTCCTTGCGTGGAACAAACAGCTCATACATAATGCAGGTGCATTTCTTTTTCTTATGAAAGGGCTGCGATTTCCAAATATGCTCTTACACACAATTGTAGTGCAGTAGTGTTTTTCTTTTTTTTCAGTCTGTGACCTTTTCATTGATGGACATGGTTAAAACCTGCACAGCTAAAGCAAATTATACGGCTGGTTGAGCAGTAATGTTCTCTCAAAAGATATTGATGATACGATACAAACTGGAGTTTCCCTCCGAGGCCGGAGCTCTCTTTGCTGAGAGTCGAACGCCTTACCCATCATCAAACTCCCATTCGTTTCTACCGCAAAAGAAGCGGAGTCCTCTCTGGTTTCCCAGGTCAATTTTAAAGACATTTGTGTTGTGATCGTCATGCCAGATGGGTCAGGGTTCTGGTCGGTGTTGCTGATTTTCGTGCTGTTTGTGCTTTACAGAAAAGAAAGAGGTGACCCAGAGTCTGGAGAACTACACCTCCAAGTGTCCAGGTGGGATGGAGGTCATCATTCTCTCTGATGGACTCAAGCTCCCTCCAGTTCCCTTCACGAAGCTCCCAATGGTCCGGTAAGACTGTCAAAAGCACATCTTTCTAATTGGCACCTCTGGTAAAGATGTCTAAAAGAAACCTTTAATTAAAGTACTTTTTCGCTGAAGCAGCATTGAAAAATATTTGAAAAAGCCTTTAATTTGGACATTGAACAAACAATTGTCTAATAATGCGTTTAAAATAAAATTTTCAATAATTTCACTGAACTCTGTTCTGGAACCACACAGCATTCTGGGGGATGAAGGCAGTCACTCAACCTCTAAGAAAAGATTGGTGGGATCAACTAACTATTTTAGTCTTTGGTTACCTAGCAACAACCTGTTGAGTATATTGCACAGCAGCAAAGCTGCTTAAAAATAAGAAACAACTGTGTGAAGAGAAAATGTAGTTTGGTAGTATTCCAGATATTTAAAAGAAAAAACTAATCAGTATCTACTGATGCGAAACCATTATATTGTTATACGTTTTTCAGCCATATTGTCCAGCCCTAAAAAATACTACAAGCAGATGAGCAGCATTTCAAAAGAACTTATGGTTTATAAACAATAATATTACTTATTAAATTAATGTTAGTAGTTGAACGTTTTTTTTCTGGTAACCAAGTGCCACAAAGTAAACATCAGATATTTAGTTTTGCAAAATTTACCAACTCTAAATTTCTTGTGTCTAAACAGATGAGCAGTATTTCAAAAGAACTTATGTTTTATAAACAATAATATTACTTCTTATTAATTTATTGTTAAGAGATGAGTGTTTTTTTTTTTTTCTGGTAACAAACTGCCATGAAGTGTAAATCAGAATTTTACTTTTGTGTTGAATGTCTGTTTTATAATATATTTACCACCAATGACAAAAAACCCGAACATTTTCACATTTCTGCAAGATTTACCAACTGCAGAATTGTTCGTATAAGATAAGTAGTATTTTAAAAGAGCAGAGGAAATCTTATGTTTTTTGAACAATAGTTGTTGTTAATCTGTTGCTTAGAGATGAGAGCTTTTTCTGGTAGCCAAGTGCCATGAAGTAAGCATCTGATTTTTAGTTTAGCAATAGTAAAAATCAGAAGGCAGTGCATTGATGTTAATACAAACATTAGCAGTAGCCTTTTCCCTAAAATAAGCTTTTAGCTATTTTTTTCATTTATTAGCCATGTTTAGCACACTGAATGGAGGAAGTCCATGTAAGACACCATGCTAGTTATACACAACTCCGCTGGCAGCATTTAGGCTAACATTAGCTTTTTGGCTAATTTTAGCGTATACACTAATTTTAACATACTGAAGGTAGGGTCCATGTTGCTCAACATGCTTGTGACTCTCCACATACTATTGACTACATTTAGCTTACTTTGGCATGCTAATTTTTACCGTCAGAACGCTAGGTTCCAACCGACAGGCACACTTTGGCAGGCTCTGTTTAAATGTCTTCAGAAATTTTCTAGTTTATTATTTATTTAATTATCATATTTTTTGGCCCCCAAACACTTTCGACTTGACGATTTTGGTTTATGGTACAGTAAGTTTGAATATTATAACTATGTCATGTATTCCATACTTTATTCTTTCAGAGTTTCTAGGGACTTTGAGGGGAGCCATAAAAACCATAAGACCCTTTTTTTTGTCCTACCTTCCCAAGTATCACTTAAACTGTGTCATCACCAAAATGTTTCAAATGCGTCCTGCTTTACTCACTTTCAAATTGCTGTAGTATTTCTTCATTGTTGGCTGCCATACAGATCAGCAGCCCTGGAACACTTCACTAAAGGCAGGGGCTGTAATGTGATGTGCTTTGTTGTCGCCTGACACTTTTATTACCAAAAAGCGTTCCCAGACCTCTACATCTGAGGTACTTCTAATAACATGGGCTGTTTGCCATGGTCATCATCCTTCTGCTTGAGTGCCAGTGCTTCTGTTGGCTGGTGCACTGGAAGTCAGGCTGTTCATGGCAGAATGGGGCAAACTAACTAGACTCGGCTGCCCAATTTTAATACTACGAAGAAACATAAAAATCTGAATGTTTACGGCCCATCTGACTGAAAAATCTGCAATGCAACTCATCAAAGTTCTTTTTCCAAAAACTAGACTGACATCTGCAATGATCTGCGATGGTCAGAACATGCATGCAGAGTTTTAAGTTTTAAGCTTTCCAGGAACAAGTTAATGTGGGAGGAAGCTGGAAAACAACCCAGTTAAGCAGAAGTAATGAGATAATTAAAGGCTGATGTGATTATACATTACTTTGAGTTTTTTTTTTAAGTCCATTGTTTATGGAAGTTTTGGATAAACACTGTTTAAAAGTTGCCTGAGTCTTGGCGTTTTATTGCTTACTGAGTTTGTAAGCAATAAAAAAGCCCAACCATAAATCTCAAGCTTTGTTCTGTGATATTCATGAATATTCAGCAATGTGACCTGAATTTCATGCAACCCAAGCAAACTCAAACTAACTTCCTGTGAATAGTAACCTAAAGTTTAGCTCAGTTTCCCCCCCTTGCATGAGCTTAAATGCAAAGCTAACGCATATTTCTGTGCTTCAACCCAGATCAGTTAAGCTGCTCAATCTGCCCACCAGTCTACGGCCCCACAAAGTGAAAGGCCTGCTGGGACAGAGCGTGTCCACCGCCAGTCCCTTCATCTACTCGCCCATAATCATGCACAACAGAGGAGAGGAGCGCTGTAAGAAGATAGGTGAGTCCACACAAGGTCAATGGAGTCCACGGTTGGTTGTTTTTTCCAGTTCAAGCTAACGTTTAAGTTCTGACCCTTTTTGACATCGTTATGAAAATAAATTTAATCTTACCTCATTGACTTCTATAGATCACATCTGTAAGATAGAGAAAATAATAATAATAATAAAAATCATTTATCTGTTTGTATTTACATTTACATTCAAAAATTCTCCGTATTATTCTCAATAATCAATGGAAAAATCTTTAACAATACAGCAAACGGATCCTCCGGCCTGCTTCTCCTTGAACTTTGAAAATATTTTGCCATTAAAAAATGTTTGAAATCCCCAAACTAGGAATTGTAAAGTTGACAATTTACGCTTCCATTTTTTTCTGATGAAACGTAAGAGATCGCCACTGATTGGCTGGCTATTGCAGTGCCTTCTTTCGAGCATTTTGATTAGTCAAGGCAACAGAATCATTATGAACGCTGTTAGGGTAGTTCAAAGAAGAACTGAGCTCATTTCCTAAAATTTCAGAGTATTTTCAGATGTTATGCTTCTGATGGTGCTTCATGATAATCACATAGATGACTTTCTGATCATTTCTAATCAAATCTGTTGTTTTATTTTACTTTTAAAGCAGTCACACTGTCCTAACCTCATGGTAGAAAATGTTTTGCAATTTGAAAAAAAGAAAAGAAAACATCAATATTATATTTTGCAAACTATTTCACCAGATCACAGTAGCAATACTTGCAATAAAGATAGAAGTGCAACCTCAAATCTCTTTTATTGGCAATTGACATCTATATCATCAATGAAAATGAAGCTAAATGTAACTAAAAATCCTCTGATTTCACATTTTTCTCCTTTCCCTCAAATTGTAGGAAGTTACTGTTGAGCTTTACCTAAAGAGACACTGTAATCAGAAGTGCAACAGCTCTCCCACTTCCTACAGCTAGTCTGACAGTCTATGGAAGCTCTCACAATCTGCATCATCATCATCATCATCATCAGAATCATTCTTGTCAGATATTTCACTGTCGTCTTCAGAAGCCGTAACCATAACAGCAGAAGCAGTGACTTATTATATCTTTAAAATTCTTAACTATCACATTTAAAGTACAATGTAAAATATGTTAATGTCAGAACTCACGGCGTGTGTCCACACAGTGTCCAACATGCTTCAACAATGTCCAGCACGAATCGCTCTCATGCCTCCCAGTTTAGGAGGCGTGGCTTAAATGTTTCCTCAAACACCGTCAACCCGATTCCCATTTCTGTTTTCCCAAACCTTACAGTATGTTTTGAATGTCATAAATCAAAACTATGCTATAAACAAAGTGCGATGATTGAAGATTTGAATTCAAGTATTAACTTGCATTTTTCATGCCTGCATCAGTCTAATGTGATAAACCAGAGTCATCTATTCTGAAGCGACAATTAATAGTTTTAAATCATTGGTCAAATTTTCTAATTGAGCTTAGACTGCAATAATACATAGGTAAAAGCAACAGAAAGCTTGTGGGAACCGTTACTGGTAAGTTTTTAAAAATATCTTTACAAGACATCAGTCATATCCAAAATCCACCTGTTGGGACATATAACACAGTTGATAATCAGTTGAATAAGGATTTAGAGAATTAACATCTCTGTGTCAGACATTTTTAATTTAATTAATCTTTCAGCTTTTCTACTGCATTAACTTTTACAATCTTTGTACATCATCTACCCTCCGTCCCCAAACCTCAATGTACTGCTGTCATCAGTGCTCAAATGTATTTTTGTATTCTAATCGCAATATAAAAATATAAATCAGTTTGTTGGCTGGAAGATTAGGTTGGAGCCTGCTGCGATTTCAACAAACCATTTAAAACCAAGAGAAAAATCTTCTACAGCAGCAAAAACAGGAAAAGCAAACATAAATAAAGGGATTACACCTGCTGTGTGACTGTATGGTTTAACATGTTCACACAAACCACTTAGGAACCAATCTGCTCACAAGTGTTTCTACAGTCGACTTGATTAACTGCTAATAATTACAAAAACACAACCCGGATCAGCCATAATGTTTCAAAGCCTCTGGAGCTGCTTTTCATTCGATGAAAAGCAGCTGAGAAGAAATACATTTTTTTTTAGTGACTGTGGTGATTGAGTGATCTGGTGAGGCAACTGGCAGCTTCTGAAGTCTTTAAACAGGTGACTCAGACTCATGCAGTTCTTCCGCATCTGTAACACGTAACCGGCAGTAAAGCTTCATAACTTCACACTAATCATCTTTCCTCTTTTATCGGTTCAGTTTGGTAACTTTGGCCGGTCAGTACAGGAACAATCTGTTGTTGTTCTTCTTTAAGTCACTCAGAATGAGTCAGATTGATGTGCAGCCATAAAACGGGAGATTTTTTTTTTTCTGTAATTGCTCTGAGACTGCTTTAAGAACTGTCTGCAGCGAGGCGTTTACTCTAACCTGGATGAGAGGCTATCTGTTACAGAGCTGAACGGGCACACAGGGACGTGACTTTTACTTTATGTGCCCTTTGAGCGTTTGTACAGTTATATATATATATATACATATATATATCTCAACAATATATATAATATATATGTTTGGCTTTCTGCTCTGCTTGAAACGCAGTTACAACTATTAGCTCAAAGTGGTGTGGTGACTTTTATTTTTATGGTTACTTAGTGCTGTTTACATCTGTAATAACTTTGCAGTGCCCCCTAATTTTAGTAGCACTAAACATGGCAGTGATACTACGTACATTATTCGGCTTGTTGAAAATGACTGGACAGGGGTTTGTGATGCTATATTTCTCTGTTTGTGTTGCTTTGCTCTCAAAGCTGTCAGAAACACATGAACTCTAATCCTCAGGACCTGCAGTGAATTTGCTAACTTCTTAACTGAGAAAATCTTGAAAATTAGATTGCTAGCTTGCACATCAATGTCCAGTCCAGTTCCAGTGTTGAATCTGGAAAAAATTGCACAATTCTACCAACTCATCCACAAAGGCTTCAAAGAAAATATAAATCAATTATTCTCATCCTCTTGCTCTCTTCATATCTTGGGCACAACTTTCTTAAAGAAAGTTTAGCCTGTCGTTGAGTCTGATTGGATCGAAACTGTAAACTCATCCCTCTTATCAGGTGTTTTCTCTCAGGCTTTAAAAACGACTGCTGAAAAGGCAATCTGGACCAGTTGGTGTTGGAAAATTACAGGCCAAACTCCAACCTCCCATTCATCAGCAAAGTGATTGAAAAAGGTCGTGTCTCAACAGTTAAATAGCTTCTTAACAATGACCAGTGATGGTGTCTTTCAGTCGGGTTTCTGTGCCCACCGTAAGTACTGAGACTGCCCTCATCAATGAATCACATGAATACAGACTGTGGAAGAAGCACAGTGCTGGTTCTGTTGGACCTCAATGCAGCATTTCATACTGTTGACTATGACATGTTGTTGGAGTGCCCTCCAGTCACTCCAACAAGTACCAGAAGTCTTTTGGTACTTGACTGGTTCGAGTTGGTAACTTCTCATTGGAGTGGACAAAAATCGCCTCCGAGCTTCCATCCTGGGGCTCTTTGTTATTTAATATCTCAATGCTCCCAACAGCTCAGATTACTGCAAATGATAACTTGAGGATGCCATAGCTGTGCAGATGATACATAGCTCTACATTATGTTGTCACCAGGTGACTATGAACCCCCTTCAAACATTGAGTAGATACACAGAACAAATCAATCAACTTTATTTAGCTGAACAGAAACAAAACTAAAGTTACTGTCTTTGGATCTAAAGAGGAACGATCCAGAGTTGGCGCACAACTTTATTGTTACAACTAGAATCTCAGATCTGAGCCTGAGAGACACATAAAGACAGTTACAAAGTTGGTCTTTTATCATGAAGAATGTTTCTGAGATTATCTTTTGTCAAACTGATTACACAGTCTTCAAAGAACCAGACTCAAACATGGACGAGCAGCATTCAGCTGCTATGCACCACAAGTCCTGAACACTACAAAACAGCTGAAACACCAATTTCCTTTAAATCAAGATTTACAACCCATTTGTTTAGAGCTGCCTTTGATTAATAACTGGAACATCGTTAATTGTAGTTTGCATTCCAACTTTTTATTACTTTCCTTTGTTATACCACTGCAACGCAATGTTTTCTCTGTTTTTAATCATGTAAAATATTTTGAATTGTCTTGTTTTTGCCGTACTATTCAAATGATCTTGCCTTATCTTGGCATGAATATGTGCTAGAAAAGTCACTGTGACATTTCTGTAAGTGTGTTGTAACAAATATTTTGCTTTGATTGTTGGGTTTTGACTTTTTTTTCTCTGAATTGGAGAACGATTTTAAATTTTTTTTAGATTCTGCAGATTTTCATTGGAGTTCGATCATTCCTAGTGTTGTGGCCGTTTTCCAATCTCCATTGTAAGAATATAAATTACATTGAAATCTCTGTCATAAATACACAGTGCATTTTTTACCCATTTGAGAAACGAGCTGAATATTTCTTTCAAATCTTTCCAATTTAAATTTTTAATGACTCTGTCGAGTCAACCAGGCCGTTTTGTTTGTTTACCAGATATTTGTCGTGTTGTGGAGCCGCTTCGTTTTCCACGCATGATTTTGCGTCGGCCTCTGCGCCCTGTGTGCATAAATGATAAATTATTCAGATGGGCACATTAATACTGCTGATAGTTTTACAGAACATTTCTCTGCAGGGTCCAGTAACTTCAGTAAACAACCCTTACTTCACTCTCTCACCATAAACATCATTTTAAGATCGTGTTGGAGGCTGTTTGACAAAATGATTCGCTCTTTAAGGAATCCCAAGCAAACAGCCCTGATGGATGGCTACCATTATCGCTCTCTGTGATGATGTTTAACAAAGCTGAAGCCTTTTGAAGATTACTGCTGAATATTAGTTCTAACTTGGAGAATTATGATGCACAAATGAGATGCCAGCAAAATACTTTTTTTTTTTTTTAATTTTTTTTTAATTTGAGGCGCATTTCACACTTAATTGGCCAGCTGCTAGAGCATGCCTGTAAGCTAGACCTGCGGTAATATGGAGCTTTCCAGACAGTCATATTATAGATATCTTTCTTTGAACTGGCCTAATTTCCCTGGGGCCACGGCTGCAGCTCGCCCTCCATAAATCCCCTTCCCTTCCAGGGTTCGAGATGGGATTTTTTTTTTTTTTGAGGCCCTCTTTGCAAGTCTGATTACTGCAAAGGGAGCGTCCAGCTGTATGAGAATGTGGAACATTTAGAAATGGAGGAAAACCTACAGCGGGGCTTAACATCTTTTCCGTACAACAAAAGTTTTCAGTTTACCTTCAAAGAATTGTAACTACAATACAGTCGAGCAGTGCTTCCTTTGGTTTCTTTTTTTTCATTGTAAATGAAAATCTGGATAATTTCACCCTTTTGTGATTTGCATTTTTCAAACAGAAGTAATAACTGAATGCAACACCTCTGTGTTTTAACTCAACACGTTTAGTAGAAAGCACTTGAGTAGAGGTATGCTGCAGTAAAACTACTTCTACAAGTTTCTGTTTCAAAAAGTCACCAAAGTCATTGTAACTGAGTAAATGTAACTAAAGAAGACTTGATGCTTTTGGTTGGTCATTATTTGTTCTGAAGCAAAAAAAAAAAAAATAGAAACCAGTATAAAATTGTACAATGATAATCATTAAAACTGAAAACAGCTTCATCCCTATAACAAAAAGTCATAAGAGCGACATGAGCTGAAATAACGACACATTTGTTCTACATTTTAAAAATGTTGAAGCAAGTTTTTAAGTGAAATGTTTTAGGTGAAGTGAAATCTAACCATTTGTGTTGTCGTCTCTTCATAGATTTCCAGTGGGTTCAAGGAGACGTTTGTGAAGTTCAGCTGATGGTGTACAACCCGATGCCCTATGAGCTTCGTGTGGAGAACATGGTAGATAAAAGCAGAAAACAAACACACCTACTTTATGATTTTATAAAAAAAAAAAAAAAACACAACACAAACTATAAACTAAACTACAAAACCATTATACTTACAGAGCACTTTAAACATCTCAGATTGTGTCAAAGGCTGAAGAAAAGAGATGGCTCCTAAGAACGGAGAATGGTGAAAACCACCTTATTGTATCTTTTTATTTAAATCAAAAAACGCTTGTTTGGCGTGTTTCCATTAAGCAAATCTATTTTTCGAAATATGAAATTGTGCAGTTATATGAAGAATGGAAATACAGCTAGTGTGGTGAGTCCAACATAGAAATTGGTTTCTGTGACTCCTGATTGCTTAGCTAGTTCTGTATAAGTTTCTCTTTATAAATATCAGATATTTTAGCTTTCTGACACTAAGAAAGCAGCTCATGCAAACGAAGGACGTCTTTCAAAAACATTACATTCATCATTTCATGCATTTTCCAGTTTGAAAAGATAGAATTCATAATGTGTGAAAGGTAGGGCCACTCTATTTCATTTGGAGAGCAAAACAGAGGAGTAAAACAGCCACGAGACATCAGGGCGTCTAGTTTAATCAATTCTGAAAGCTGCTTGGTGACAGCAGCTGTTTGAGCCCCGAACATTTTGTTGTTATTAAAGGACCTCCAGCCGAGGCACAAACCAACACCTCAGTGACATCTATTTTTCATTAACACAGTCCGTTACTCCCTTACCGCTGCTTTGGAGAAGTGGACGCAAGGGCAAGGCCACCGTTTGGTTTGTGTTTGCAAAAGATTAGGCAGTAATTCTTTTCTTTACCGCTGCGTCTGTTTACACATGCAGTGATGTAAAGCCTGACCGGAGAAAGGGTTGATCTGTCTGATATCCGTCGCACGGAGCCGTCCACAGTGCAATACTTGTCAACAGTGACGGTTCTTTAATTATCGGGAAAGTAGAGAACAAATCACTGAATGAAGTTTTGTGAGCAGAACTCCTGGGCTCATCATCTCAGCAGCTGTCTCAGTTGATCCAAAAGAAAATTGGAGTTGTCTTGTTGGCTGATTCATCCCCCCTGATTCATCTGATAACAGCATAAGCCAAGAGAAGTTTATCTGTATAGCACATTTCAGCAACAAGGTGGTTGAAAGTGCTGTACATCAAGAAAACATCGTACAATAACCAAATTATGAAGCAACCATTACATGTTACATTATGTCAAATATATAGAATGCACTTTTTCCACTTTTGATATTGATATAGATATCTAAGTTTTATTATCGGCCGATATAGATAAGATACAGAAAAACAGTGCTGAATTGACTTAAAATGCATCTTTTCTTAAGAAAAAAATGTATTTTGATAACTTTTCGCCGTTAAAGCACACTTAAATCCACATGCAAACATATACAATTAGAAGCAGAACAGCCAGTGTAAAGCAAAATAATAAAAAAACTGAAACTGATGAAAACTATAGGTCGACTACTATTTTTAAATGTAAAATTAAACTCCAACAAATCTTCTTTTAAATGGTTCAGAAAGTGCAACTAGGAACTCTAAATATAATGCAAAATAAATAATAAAGCATGATGTTGCTCAGAGCACAAAGCATAGAATTAGACTGAATGGCCCTGCCTTTATGGGTCGGGTACATTGTTATCGATACCAAATATAGAATTTTTGTTAATATTGATACTGATACAAATATTAATATCAGATTGGTGCAGCTCTAATACACATCAAGTAAATGTACCAACCACTACTAATCAAAAGCAACTTTAAACAAGTGGATTTTTAGTCTTGATTTAAAGGAACTCAGTGTTTCAGCATCTTTGCAGTTTTCTGGAATTTTGTTCCATATTAGTGGCTGCTTGGTTTGGTTCTGGTTCTGGGGCTAGAGCCAGAAGACAGAAACAGTTTAATAAGACCGCAGTGTTGTCAAAAAGAATCATATAGGCATCAAAGACATTTAATAAAATGAATACATTATATCTGTTTGAAGAGTCAATGATGACAATGTTCTCCCCTTTCTTTTCAGTTTAGTTCCTCATACTTGATGCTATTCTGGTATTTTCAGATATTACGAAGAGCTCTTTCTAGTACGTTAATATCTACTAATATCACACATTACATTTCTGCAAGAAGCTCTTGCTTATTTTTCTGTAAGTTGGACCAACCATGGTAAGGCTGTAAAGACAAAGCCATCAGTTCCTCCTACTGAGCGGCGGATTGATCAGATTACAGATGCAGGCCGAAGCCCTTTACATCTCCATGGCAGCCGGGATCCTCAGGTGGTCTTGTAGAGTTCTGCACGCAGAGACAAATAGGTTTATGTAAGCCATCCAGAGCTAATTTCCAACTGGTGGTAGACTGCATTAACTCAGCAAAACACAAAGTTACACGCACACACGCACATATACACACGCACACAGTATTCCCTTCCATCATCTCTCGCCAAGGTGACCGCTCAGTTTGACAAAACAGATCCCCATTTTCAGTCACCACACGATTTCACCTCTAATACCCAGCTCAACTTTATAGATTTTTGTTTTAAGTGCTGCTTCTTATGTTATTTTTTACTACAGTGCAGCCTCTTTAACTTTCAATTTTGAGGCCACCGTAAGCGACTTTAACCCATTCAGAGGCAGCCCAACACTCTGAATGGGTTAAGAGTGTCATTTGTACTTTCTCCTACTTTGTGTACTCAACTTAGTCTGGCCAGGACATTTGCAGAAAGGATGAATTTTCTCTGCTTTTAAAAGAAAGTGGGAAATTATGCATTTCCATTTAAATAATAGACTTTGTTATATGGAAAATGCAAATACTAAAGACAGTGCACAGTCCTTCTGTACTGCCTAACTTCAAGTCTTTTGGCGTAATCGCTGCCAAAAGACATGTCGCTATTGGTGCACATTTCGGCTAATGTGTTAATATTGGAGCTACATTTTTGATTAGCGCTAACTGTGATAATGTCTAGGGCATTTATCCTCCCCTAAATTCTCCTTTTTAAGATAAATTCTCAAGTCGGGATGATTTAAAAAAACTTTAAGGTATTTTATTGCATAAAGTGTAAGGGCTTGTGTTGATCTGCACGTCTCATTCTTCACTTGAGATGGAATAGAAAAGGATTTACTTTGAGAAATATTTTTGGGTTTCAGCTCAGAGTAGAGTGAGACAATGACTGAAAATGTTGTGTGACTGGTCTGAATTTTGTTGGTGTGTTTTTGTGGAAAACAGCCCGAACTACTTAACTTTCAGAAGCTGTTTGTTTTAACCGAAGAGCAGAATGGATAGAGTTGAGGAAGCACGCGCTGTTGGACCAAAACACTGAACTTCTGATAACATGGAAAACAAAATGAGATGCTGCAGCTCGTCATTCTTTCCTCCTTCTCCTCCGAAAGTGTAAACTCATGATAGTAGCTCCTCTTTCTACTTAAGGATAGAGAAAATACAAGATGACAGTCTAGGAATCTGCTGCCAAACCTGCAGAAAGAGAGAAAAAAACAGAACCTTGACAAACACATGCATACATGACAGCAACAATGTCACTAAAAACATTATTTAGTGGGCTACAAACAGATAAACTGTTTGTAGCCCAAACAGTTTATCTGTACGTTATTCCATACCTGACTGAATAATTTTCACTTAATTGACTTACAACAACAATTTTATCACTCAAAATATTGTATTAGCTACTGTAAAATACTACGTTTTTATTATTAAAAGTATGAAAAGTGTTTAATCAAAAACATTTGGCTCATCTTGTTTCTATTTGGACTTTGGCAACACTGTGCTATAAATTTGTAAGCATGTTATCAACCTTAGGTTTATGAATTGCGACTGTCATTTTGCAAAAACTTTGATTAACAGTGTCTTCACCAACTTGGGAAGCCGTTTCTTTTATGTCTTCAGTTCTCTTCATTGCCCATTAGCTCTGACCAGACGGACAGTTACGAGTAAAGAAAAAGAAATACTAACCCCAGATAGTAATTACGCCATTATCACGGCACCACTTGAGGGAAAACAAAAGGTTAACTGTGTACTGTCAAAAAGGACCAAACAAAACCATTTTCTCTGCACATGCTTTAGCTATTATTGTTATTAAAACAAGGCAATTAACCTTTTCATGTCCAAACGGAAAAAAAAAGCGTCTCCAATATGTCGACGCTGAGATTTGAGCCATTTAAGAGAAGCACACAATGTCCCGATGTGAAGGCAAGGAGTGCTTAAATCACACCGAGGGCACCTTACAGGCTCAGCCCTTGAACAGCTTTCTCTCCAGTGAGGTAGTGTCTGCAGTAAGGGATTGATGTAATCATTACATCACCTCTGTCTGCCTTGTTGCACACAGCTGGGTGTTTGTGGAATGTAAATACAGTACAGTTATTCTGAGAGAGTCATTACAGATTTATTGCGGCTTCGAAGGGCACTGCATTTCTGATATCTGAGTTTACTAGACATTTCATTTGGAAGAAATGGGGAGGAAAAAAATAAACTTACAAAGTTTCTAGTCCTGTCACGATTATAAATTTTGCTGGACTATAAACTGTCCACAGAAGTTCCATCCATCCATCCATCCATCCATCTTCTTCCGCTTATCCGGGGTCGGGTCGCGGGGGTAGCAGCCTAAGAAGGGAGG
>CAEGAE010046273.1:0-40724 GCA_903067095.1 Girardinus metallicus
TATCCGATTACCCAATTAATCGTAAGAATAATCGATAGATTACTCGATTACTAAAATATTCGTTTACAACAGCCCTAAGGGCCATACTAAGAACAAATAAGAAAAACTTAAAATATAAAATTACAAGAATAAAGTCGTAACATTATTACTTTATTCCTGTAATACTATGACTTTATTTTTGCAATTTTATGAATTTGTTCTCGAAATATTGACTTTTTTCTCGTATTATTTTAACTTTATTCTCCTAATATTATGGCTTTATTTTTGTAATTTTGTTTTTATGTGCTTAACCTGGTCCTAATACTCTGTCACATAAAGTAAAGCAAATTGATTAAAAAAAGAAAAAGTCCAAGATATGTATTACAGTCTAATGGAGGGATGTCCAAAGTGTGGTATGGGGGCCATTTGTGGCCCTCAAAAGGATTTTGTTTGGCCCCGCAAGCACACGGAGGGATTTTTAGAAAAAAGGTTCTCATCTTTTTTTTAGCTATTATACAAATAATTTTTCTTTTATTAACAGCTTTACTAAAAACAGCAAGCACAAGACAAGCAAAAAGTTTTGGAAAATATATACTTGTCCTTTAATACAGCAACTGTGTAAGAGCCTGTGTGTTTTTTGGATCAACAATAATTTTCCTTTTCTACAAATTATAGCTTGATACATTGAAATACTGTCTATAAGATTTTTTTTAAGTTTTATTGAAAAACAAAATTTATTTTTTGGTCGTTTGGAGACGTCTGGCCTAATGTGAAACCCCTCCTGTGTTTGTGTGCAGTGCCAGCTCTCCCAGGCTCTGAACGGCGTCTCTGATAAAGCAAAAGAGGCAAAAGAGTTCCTGGTTCTGCTCAAGAACATGCTGCAGCAGATACAGGTGAGCTGAAGGACTTCCACACACATCACCGTCAAGACTGAAAATTACAATCTGCAGGAAGGTGAACCTGACATCGGATCGTCAGTAGCTGTGTTTCCATTAACAATAAAGCTGCAGTTCGACATTTCAGAAATTAATGAGCCTAATGGCAACATGGCTATTTCGAATAAACCCAAATTTTTTGGTAAAAAGTCGTGTTAGTGCCATTGTAGTTAGAACAAAAGAGAGTAAATTTCCCTCAAAAACCTCAGAAATGTTCCAGAAAAAAAAATCAGAAATTACTGAATTTGAAAAGTTCTAGAAAAATTATAGAAAGACAACAGAGTTTTTCGAATATATTTTTTTTAAATCTAGAAGAAAATTCAGAAATTTTGAGATTACGACCAGAAATTTTCTAGAAAAAAATAAGAAAATTTCTAACTTTGAAAAGTCGTAAATTTGCTGGAAAAAAACTCACAAATTTTGAGATTAATTCCAGAAGTTTTCTAGAAAAAAGCTTGAGTCTCCAAAGTCAAAAATGGTTGTCATTTAGAAATTTTCAGAGTTTAAAAAGTAATTTTCAACTTTTCAAACTCAGAAATTTCATGTTTTTTCTCGCAAATATCTGAGATTATTCTAAAATTTCTGAGTTTAGAATGTTGTGCTTTTCCTGAGAATTAAAAATTTACTTCAGTCTCAGAATTTTAGATTTAATCTCACAGGTTTGACTTTTTCCTCATAATTCTGACTTTTTACTCTCAGAAAAATCTTTCACGTTTAATCCAACATTTTCCTGTGGAAACTTTGCTCTCCTCCTGCTTGACACTCATCTCTGTCACCAAAGCCGGTCGCTCCTCTGCTGCTCATCTGAATTAAAGCCAAAGTTCTGAGATTAAAGTTGGAATTTTGATTTTTTTTCTAAGAAATTTGTGAAAAAAGTCAGAACTCTGGAATTAAAGTGGGTTTTTTTCCAGTGGCCCTTATCCTCTTCAGGATGATAGACGTGAGTTGACTTCTATAAAATAGATTTCTGTCTGATAGTTTTGCATTTATTCCATCAAATGATGAAGCAAAAAGGTGATAAAATGTTAGCTTTTGAGGTGAGTACGAGTTGATGTTATCTTCAGAGCAGAAACATGAAGGGAATCTCTGAACTCCCAGCAGGCGACTTTAAGAAAAGCTTTTTTGTCAAACTCTCACAAGGAAACACAGAAGCAGGTGAGATAAAATTCAGATTTTCATTTTGAAGCTGAAAGAAAATACTCCTTTTTATTAACACTTTTTCTAAATAGCAGATTGGGTTTCTTTTATTTCCATTTTTCCTGCGACAAAATCCAAAATCATCACTCTTAACATATTCGTTTAAGTATATTTTCTCTCAAAAACCTGCTTGTAATGAAGCATAAGGCCTAAATAAATCAACCGTGAAGTAACATTTGGTCTTTTTTAGATCAGTAGAAGAGAAATAAATCCAGTAGATCAGCGGACCAGACAACAAACGATACATGCAGAGTGTGTGTGTGTGTGTGTGTTTTCCCTGCAGACTGTTTTACTCTGCAGCTGATCTCCACTTGCAGCATCTGCCGCTCACGCACACATATCCTCCAGCAGCATGTGCAGGAATTAAGAGTCTTAAAATAAAACAGGGAGATGAATTTAAGTAAAAAAAAAAAAAAGGTTTTGTTTGCATGGCCTGAATGAGGATGAAGTAAAGAGACGATCCTCTTAAAGATCTGAGCTCAGTGCTGAGGGAGTCGCTGCAAACGGGGAAAAAAATACGATTTCAGACCTCGTTTCGTAATCGAATAGATTCTGATGTTCAGATTGTTTTTTTAAAAATAAAGTTATGTATTTATGCACTAAAGAAAGGACCCAAAAGTGGACTAATTGGGTTTGTTCTGAAGAGAATTCTCTGCACTGGGTTTTACTAATATGCTAAATACACTTTAGAGATTCTTTTTTGCATGAATTTAAAAAAAAAACATAATTTCTTTTTCATTCACAGAGTCATAATGGGAAAAAACTAATTAGATAAAAATAAATTAAAATCATTAAATTATGAAAATAAAGGCATAATAATGAGAATAAATTAAAAAGATTAAAGTCATAATATTGACAGTATAAAAGTCATAATATAACCAGAATAAAGTCGTAATATAACCAGAATATCATCAGATCATTTTCAGTAGCAGGACAAATCCTGCAGCTGCTTTTCTTCATAATAATACGACTTTATTCTCATAATTTTATAGCATAAGTTTTGTAATTTCATCTTTCTTGTAGTTTTTTCTTGGCTAATACTCTGTCGTATGTCCATGCTGCTTTGTTTTGGGGTTCCACATGAGAATCCAACACAATAAATCGATGTTAGTGTGCAGCAGACAGAAGACATCTTTTTCTTCCTGTGCTGCATATTGAGAAGTAGGGGATGGTTCAGACCAGAGTGCAGCCTCTGAAGAAGAAGTAATTATATTTTTATCAACACTGGAATAATCACCGCCGTGTTTGTGCAGCTGAGACGATAAATTTACATTTTAATGACAAACAAAAAGCATCTCCGAGCTGGTGGGGAAACACATTTACACCAACAGATCCTATTTTCGCCTCTGATCGCTGAGAAACATCTCAAAGGAAAATAAATCGCACTGAGCTAAGCGCTACTAGCATGATGTGTGTTTCCTTCAGGAGAACGGAGTGGAGTTTGAAGCCTGCCTCGTGGCTCAGTGTGACTCTTTGATCGAGGCGCTGACGAGACAGAAAGCCAAGCTGCTCACCAAAGTCACCAAGGAGAAGGAATACAAGCTGAAGGTGAGACCCACCGACCCACGCAGACTCTCGGTGTGTGACAGTGAAAGAATGTGAGGGACCTGTAGAGGTTCATGTTTCAAAATGTTTCAAGATGTTGCATTACACCTCATGATTTATGGACTCAATTTGATCTACAAATGTTTATAACAAAGAAGTTCACGAAAGCCCAGAAGATTTCAAAACTGTGAATTTCTGTGAATTTTATGAATTTTAATTATTCTGAAAAAGCAAATGCTTTCAAGGTAACGCTCACCAGCAGGATTAAATCTCTTAGTAATATGTTTGGCATGTTTGAAGATGTTTACCGACTATGTACCTGTTTCCTTTTTCATTAGAAAATTTGTGACTTTTTTTTTCTCCAAATTCGGAATTTCAAATGAATTCTGGCTTTAAAATCAGAATTCAGATTTTCGTTTTAGATTTTTTTTTTCAGAATTCAGATGTTTTCCTCAGAATTCTGACATTTTTCTCAAAATTCTTTTTTTTTTTTTTTTTTGCAGATTTTAGATGTTTTTTCCCCAGAATACAATTTTCTTTCCTAGAATTTTGTTTTTTGTAGAATTCTGTTTTTTTTCTCAGAATTCTGGAAATTTTTGAGAAAAGTTTTTTTTTTTCAAAATTTCAAAGTTCAGAGTTTTTTTTTCTACCAAATTTTCAACTTTTCAAGCTCAGAATTTTCTTACTTTCTTATTTTTCTAGCACATCTATGAGATTTTTTTTTTGCAAAAATGTACTCTTTATGTTTTTTGTCTAAATTGGCCCTAAAATCCTGTCCCAGGTTTTCATGTTTTTGTAAACTCTTTTGTGATTTGTATATCCCATCAAAGCAGCTTATTTTTGTTTTGTCTTTCATAGAAAACCTTTTCCATGTTTTCCATGCTCCTCCATGTAATTATCTCCACCAGTTTATGTATTTATGTAAAATTCTTCACATTTCAGGTTCATTTATTATTTAAAATGTCAGATTGTGAGCATAAGTCTTTTACATAACCTGCCAAATCAAATAGAAAGCACAGATTTTTAAAGCCAGATTAGAAATGTTCCTATAGAATTACACATAATGTTATCTGACAAACGTTGATTACATCTGCTTTTAATAGTAAAATAATGTTTGCTTCTGTATTTAGAGCAGAGTTTTTCTGCCTCAGTGCCTTTAGCTGCTCAGTTTAATTAATTCTGCAGGAACCTCCTAATGACCCATTCATCAAAATCAGGTCAGATGAAGCAGAAGGATATTGTTGCAATTATCTAGATGGTGAATGAAATAATAAAAGGTCTTTCGTTTAAAGTGCCGTACAATATGGTTCAAAATGCCTTTTGATTAGTTTAACTTAATATTTACATAGACTGTTCAGTTTGACTTGTAATCCTTCAAAATTTTACTCAAGTGTGATTTTGAGGATGATTAAAGACAATTAGACTCTGGTTTTTACAAAAAAAATTTGTAAAAGAAAATTAAAATGTAACATTTTTAAATGCGTTGTAAGAGATTTTAGGAATAGTTGAAAAAAACTGTGGAAATAATCTAAGAAAAATCCACTCAAAAGTACAAAAATAAAAAAAGACACAAGAATAAACTAATATGGCAATACCTTTGGAACAACAATGCACAGAAAGAACTGAATTAGTATGGCAAGACCAAAGAACATAAGCAACAAGAAAAATACCAACTCATTCAAGTTTAAAAAATCTAGGAGTAAACAGCCAAAGGCTCAGAGTATCAGGTGTTTATTGTAACGCTTCACATTTCAGCCCAGACAGTTGTTGACAGGTGAATAATTAACTTGGATATCGTTAATCCTCAAACAAACGAGGCGACTAATCACAAAGACTCCATCTAATTAACTCAGACTCGTCCAGGCGCTCGCTGGTTTAATTATCTGAGAGTCACAAGATGTTTTCTGTCTGAGCTTCAACTCAACCCAGATGTAAACGCAGCATAAGGAACGACACACGGAGACTTCTAGAGGTCTTTTCTGCTGTCAGGCGTCTTTGCGTTTTGGTGGGATAGTTAAAGACCTGTAGGTGGCCGTTTGCTCCTTTTGCTCTCCTGCTTCTAACTGGCTGATTAGGACCACTAAAAAATATAAATTCTGACTTTAACCAAAATATTCTGACTTTTTTTCATAGAATTCTGAGTTTAATCAGAATTTTCTCAGAATTCAGACTTTTTTTCTCAGTATTTGTACTTTAATGTAAAAATTCTGGCTTTTTCTGTGGAATTCGGATTTAATCTCAACATTCTGATTTTTTTTTCTCATAATTAGTACTTTAGTCTAAACATTCTGACTTTTCTCATAATTCGAATTTTATCTCAAATTCTGTTTTTTTTCTCAGAATTCAGATTTTGTCTCAAAATATTGACTTTTTTCAGAATACTGACTTTTATCTCAAATTTTTGACTTTTTTCTGAAATCTTTAACTTTTTTAAGTTTTTTTTTTTTTCACAAAATCTGAGAAGATTAATCTTAAAAGATTAATATTTGAATTTTGAGGAAAAAATAAATCATAATTCTGTGATTAAAGTCAGATTTATCTCTTCTACATGACGCCCACATCATGCCAGTTCCTTTTTTCATCCCAGGCTTTTGTTTCCCAACACGACGCCTGAGGACAGGTTCGGTCAGCTGTAGCTTAACAGTTGTCTGCAGATGCAGCCGTAACTAATTTGTGATTTGAAAACAGAAGAATTGAGGTGAAAAAGTACAAAACAGAACCAGTGACCTCTAAAAACACAAACACCTGAGACACAGAGGCATTTCTCTCCCTACCAGGATGGAAAATGACCCTGGAGATTTGACCTCCAGTGTTGCGTCTAAGGTCACGCCTCCATCTTGAAGTGGAAACTGTTGACTGGCAACATAAACGTTGCCTTTTAAAGCAAACGGAGTCGAATCCTGATGAGTTTGATGTTCGGCTTCGCCAGGTGGTGCGAGACCAGATCACCCACTGCACCATGAAGCTGAGGCAGACCACCGGCATGATGGAGTACTGCCTGGAGGTCCTGAAGGAGAACGACCCCAGTGGCTTCCTGCAGGTAGGCAGGGAGGAGGAGGGGGAGGGAGTGAAGTTTGGACCAAGCTCACAGAAAATGTAGCAAAACAAAAAGAAGCTAAAGGGTAAATGTTTTAAATCCAGATTCTAATGTGATGCATTCGTTTATTTTTCATCTCCTGCAGCAGCAGATGATCAAACATTTTGCTCTAGTTTCTGTCCGTTTGAAGGCAGCGGAGCGTTTGTTTCAAATTATTCAGCGTCTGTTTTTCAAACGTCGGTCTGCGTTTTAATTTGGTTGCTCAGATCTCGGACGCCCTGATCAAGCGGGTGACGTCGTCCCAGGACCAGTGGGTGAAAGGGGCCCTGGAGCCAAAGGTCGGCCCCGACTTTGACCTCAGCCTGAACACCGACTCACTGATGCAGACCATCCTGCAGCTGGACTTCTGCCAGGGAAAAGGTGAGCACACCTGATCAACAAACACTTCTCTATGGAGCTACAGTGGGGCCAAAAAGTTTGATCAAAAGAAGAAATAGAACAAAATTTTAACTGAAAAGTGTTTTGAAACTGAAAAGAAAAAAAAAACAATTGGGGTTGAGTATAAAAATTAGAACTTCAAGAAAATATTATGAAACTGGAAAAAGAAATAGTTGAAACCGGAAAGCAATTTAACTAATAAAAAAAATGTGAACTGAACAAAAATATCTGAAACTGAAAATCAAATAACTGAAATTTAAAAAAAAAAAATGCTGAGAAACAAAAAAAAAAATGTTTGGAACTGAAAAACAGATTTTAAGCTAAAAATATTTTTTAAATAAAAGGTTTCAACCTCAAAAATTGTTTTGGAACTAAAAAAAACAAACTGAAAACAAAGATTTGAATGTGGAAAAAAAAGTTTTGAACCTGAAAAAACATATTTTGAAGCTGAAATAACATCAAACGATTCACTCAGTTGTATCTATTTTCATATTTTGTTGTCTACATAGCTTCACTGCGCCATTAGTCATTTCTTTTTGTTTGTTTTTATTATTAAAGTTGAGCTAAAATGTCTAGCTCTCTGTGTTATGAGGCACTTAATGGTGAAGAAAATAAAAACTTAATGACATGCATTAATTCAAACACTGTTACATTACTTTAAATGCATTTAAAAATATAATTAGACTCATAAATCTCAGGTTGTTGGAGCAGAGCTGCACTTCAGCAGAGTTTGTGTAATCTGAGCTGCAGCTTTGATCAAGCCGCCTTTGTTCTTCCAGGCTGGTGACACGAAACTCGCCGCCTCATTTCCCCACATTCGCATCTGATCATCAGAACAGAGCTGCAGAGTTAAAAGATGGCCGATCAGATTCTAGTTGGCGTTTCTGTCTTTGACGTTCAAAGCAACGACAGAGTGTGGGAGTCTTTCTCTGCCGTTATCATAAAAATGATTAAATGTTTGATGTGGAAAAATTATGCTGATTTTTCTGGTTTTTACTTTGCTGAAGCGTGAAGAAGAACTCAAAAGTGCAGAGCGCACTTTTGAAATGTCAACATCATTTAAAAAAAAAAAAAAAATTGACCTTACAAGAACAAAAAAAAATGTGATATTAAAATTGGACTTTCATGACCTTTTACTATGTCTGACCTGTAACCAGGTTTTACTAAATATTCTCCATTCATTAGTTGGATGTGATGGTGTGTTTGGGAAGAAACACACCATCACATGGCAGATGGAAGAAAGAATGGAGTACATTTCTGGCAAAAAATATCAGAACTTTTGAGATTAATCTAAGAAATTTTTTAAAACATGTTTGACTTTTGAAACGTATTCTTGTAATACTATGACTTTATTCTCATAATATTTTGACTCTGTTTTCATATTATTTTGACTTTAAACTTGTGTTTGTTTTTGTAATGCTTTGACTTTAATCTTGTCAAAGCATTACAAGGACTTCAGTTGATGTTTTACCCTCTCAGTAGCTTTATTCTCAATTTATTTGGACTTTTTTCTCTTATGACTTTATTCGCGTATTGTTTTGACTTTATTCTCCTAATTTTATTTTTTATTTATTGTCAATATGGCCCTAAAACTCCATCATAAATGCAAAATAAAAACATTTATAAACCCTTATTTAATTATTATAATTTCCCCCTCGGCTTCGTCGCTCGTTGAACTCATGTTGAACTTCTCTGGTTTCACTCTTTGCTCTCCTGTTGTGTGAAACTCCCCAAACCAACGTCCTGTTTCCAGATGTGCAGGAGAAACCGCTTTTGAAACTAATGCAGGCAGCAGCAGACAGTGGTGAGGCTGAGATGGAGGCAGAGAGCCCCAGAGGTATTTCAGAAAAAAAAAAAACCCCTCTCAGTGAACCTTTGTTTCCATTTTTAATGTATTTTGTCATTCCTGCCTCATTCCTCTGCAGCCCTCACCGTCATGTCAGCTGGAAACTCACTTCTCCTTTTTGTCCAGCAGCGTCTCTCTGCATGGTTAATGTTTTGATATCACCTCTTCAGAATTGTGGTAAATTTATTGCATGATATTAAAGCTTTTGCATCAATAACACATCAATTTATATCAAGTGTTTTTACATATTTTTGCCTAAAACAAGGGTTTCCAAATTCGGCCATTTGTGGCAAAAATGCTACAAATTTGTCCCATAAAAGCAGGTGGAAAGTTTTAATTTCTAAACATAACAACCAGCATAAGTTTCTTACAAAGTATTCACTTTTTTATACCTTTATTTAACAAAAGATAAAACCATGTTTATCCAGAGACTTTTACTGAAATCAGCTATTATTCTTTCTTAAACCTGACTAAATATAGGAATCATTTCGAAAGAAAGGGACCCAAAACAAAAGGAGTACATTTAGAGATGCACAGACTTTATTGTTATTCAATTGTACATTTAAAATGTACATTTTGAGCAAAATTTCAATTCAAGCTCCATTAATAATAAAACAAATAAGTAATAATAAAAAGTATCAGCATAAATATATGAAATAAAAAGATTACTTTTTAATTTTTGGCAAAAAGCTTGTTGGAAATGTCTCAGTTTTAAAAAGAAAACTGAAAAATTTTAAGTTTGAAATTTTTTGGCTTTTAAAACTCAAATATTTCTAAATTTCTAGAAAATTTCTGACACTAATTACTAAATGTTTGAGTTTTTTGGTGGAAATTTACTCCGCCTTTTTTTTTCTTCTTTTCTATCTTCTATGCCCATAATAAATGGTTGTTAAAATCACTTTCAAGTTTTCGATTTACAATAAATATCTATTTCTAAAAATGTGTAATATTAATAGAAATAAAAATAATCGGGCTACTTTATTTGCGTGTTTTTAGGTTGGGTTGTTTTGGCCTACAAAACGCTTCACATTTAGACGATTGTAAATCTTTTTGGTCTCTTTAATAATAGATTTAATAGTAAAAAGATTAACTTCTTTGTTTTAAACAGTCACTGGTTTATATTTAGTCACACATATTCAGGGTTATATAAGACCTTTAATTCAGCCACGGTGCTGAAATCCAGACTGAAGCTCAGTTGGAGTCTTTTATAGAATAAATGTTGAGCTGGAGGAAAGAGCAGAGTGAATGGAAGGAGAACATTCTGCTGCGAATGGAAAAAGTAAGATAAGAAATGATTATTCTGAATTAAAATCCTCCCGTTCTGTCATGACTGCTGCCTTTCCCTTGTGTCTTCACAACTGTGTTTAGATAAATATCCCAGAATACTCATAAAAACTGTTTTATGACTCAAATCTGCATTTTTTTTTTTTTTTTTTTCTCCTTTTCAGCACCAGTTTTCTCACAGCACCGCGGTTAGACTGATATACTTCTGACAAAATATAATTTAGCTCTGCTTTTATGAACGTATTCAAAAGCCAGAAAGTATGATGGAATAATAGGGATGTTGTAGATAGAAAACAAACAAAAAAAAGAGTAAATTTTCACAAATTTTTGAGGGAATTTTCTAGAAAAAAAACAAGTAAGCTGAAAATTTTCAACTTTTGAATTTTGAATGTTAAAAATTTCTGAGACTAATCAAAGTTTCCAAATAAATTTTAGAGAATTTTGGACTTTTCAAACTGAGATATTTCCTTGTTATTTTTTCCAGAGAATTTCTCAGATGAATTTGAGATATTTTTATTTTTTTTCTGCCAAATGCTTTTACTTTTCAAACTCAGATATTTTCGTTTTTTCTAGAAAGTTTGAGATTAATCTCAAAATTTCTGAGTTTTTTCTAGCAAATTTTTAACTTTTCAAGCTCAGAAATGTCCTTGTTTAGGATTAATCTTAAAACAACTGACTTTTATTTTTCTATCTATGATGGCCCTAATCCTGCGTTGTAAGATATAAACTCAGCCAATGTAATCCTAATTTCATGCAGATTTACCACCTGGATCTAGTGATTTGTGGCCTTGAAGTCAAACGTCAGAGCTTGTATCAGTCTAACCCGTTCACCACTTGCACCGCTTCCCTTCAAAATGTTAAAGGTCCTAGTTAAAGTCTCCAGTGATTTCCAGCTGTTGTCCTCCAAATGAACCTGGATTTCTTTGCCCCTCTGAGGCGTTTTGATGCTCCCACTAGGTTCTCTTTAAAGCTCCTGTTTTCTCCCTCAGCTTGTTAAAACAACAACCAGCATCCTCCGTTTTTCCTCATCCAGCTTTTATCCTCGGACCGCCCATCCCCCCTTTCCTTGTTCCTTGCTTTCTGCATCACTATCGCTTTATGTCTCGATTAATATTGCATCCACATATCTCGTTCCCCAGCGGATTTAGGACCCGCGGTGCCAGCGGCGCCTCTACTACAGCTGGAGAAATGCTGCACCAGGAACAACAGCGCCACCCTGGCCTGGAGGGTAACTGCGCCTGCTAGTTGCCCCATTGAGGGCTACATCCTGGAGCTGGACGATGGGAATGGAGGGCAATACAGGGTTAGTTATTACACATGCCTGGTACAGAGCAGCATGGAGGAAAATAAAGGCCACTGCATAAAAAATAAATTAATTAATGCAGACGAGCGTCTGGGGAGCAACAAGCTCCAATGGCAGAGATGTGAATTATGTAGGAGGAGAAATAACTTTCTGGAAGATCATGTTGGATGTATTTTTATTTTATGACTGATTAAAGCCAGAATTCTGAGAAAAAGTCAGAATTTTGAGATTTTAGTCAGATTTCATTCTTACACTCCTGATGTTAAAATCAGTATTAGGAGTTTAAAACAACAATTTTGAATTTAATCTCAAAATTATGACAATAAAGTCAGAATTTTGAGAGCAAAGTCAGTTTCCTGAGAATAAATCAGAATTCTGAATTTAATTTTCAAATTAAGGTTGGAATTATTTCTTTATTTTCAGATAAAAGTAAAAAAATCAGTGACTTTAATTGTAATTAAAGTCACTATTCTGAGATTAAGTCAGAATTCTGAATTTAAGCTCAAAATTCTTAGACTAAATTTGGAGTTGTGAATTTAATCTAGAACATTGTCAGAATTCTGACTTTATTTTCAGATTATTCTCTGACTTCTGACTTTAAAGTCAGAATTTGGAGATTTAAATCTGCATTTAATTTAAGAATTAAGGTCAGTATTCTCACTTTGTTCTTAGATTAAAGTTGGAAATTTGAGACCAAAGTCAGAATTTGGAGATTAAAGTTCGAATTCTATGATTTATTTCGGGTATACATATATATTTTTTCTCCAGTTGTTCTAATTCTCTTCCGTAATCAAAAATGAAATACTGATATCTCACTTTTCTACAAAACTATTTGAAAAAAGTCGCAATGAAATGAAAAACAAAAAGTTTAAACAGATTTTGAATTCTTAGATTGTACTCTATGCAGATGATATTGTGATTTATATGAGTAGGAAGCAGGCGGATGACAGCCTGTAGCGGTGTAGTGAAGTATAACGAGTTTAACATGGAAGGAGAGAAAGGTACACAGAGTTGAAATGTTGATTATTACTGAATAAAAACAGTGGAGTAGTTGTGTTTTTTCCAGCATCATGGTAATTAGAAATAAAATTAGCAGTGACAACTTAACGTACTTCTCCAAACATGCAGAAAATTTCTTATAGCTGTTCATTTTGTCAAGGTTATTGAGAAAGAGCAATAAATCTAACAGAAATGCAGCAATCGGTGTCAAACTTTCTGCTGTAGCTCTTGTTATTAATAATGAAAAAGCTGCTCTGCTCTAGATTAAGAAAAGTGATTAATGACGACATGGGTAAACAAACATTTCTCAACCTCTTTCATCATCCTTTGCTCATGTATTATGCACAGAGCATAAGCTGTGCTTGCCACCATGTAAACGGCATTAGTAATGATGTTCAGACATGTCGGACCTCAGGAGGTGTATGTGGGAAAGGAGACGGTCTGCACGGTGGACGGCCTGCACTTCAACAGCGCCTACAACGCCAGGGTGAAAGCCTACAACGCCGTCGGAGTCGGACCGTACAGCAAGACGGTGGTGCTCAAGACATCTGACGGTAAATAACTCGCTTCTGCACATACAGTTTGGCTTTTGTTTGTGTGAATTTTCTGTTTATGAAAACATGACATAGAAAATGAAAGTAAAAAATAAGAAAGATTATTAATTAGTCTCTAAGAAAGTTAAAAAATATATATTTCTATCCAGCATAAAAAGGTAATTCATGACTTAAATGTGAACAGAATTTTTATTTGCCAATATTGTGACCTGGTTTGCTTCTTTGAACTGGTTATTATTGATTTGTGGCCTATAGAAAACATGCTCCTTATATTTTTTGCACAAAATCATTCTTAGATAATAGGATTTTTGAATTTTGAGCTCCTTTCAGACTGTGCTAATTTAGAGCGTCTGTCACAAGTTTCTGATGGCCACGCCCCCCAACTCAACATTTACACTCACACTTGTGTTTTTGTTTTTTTTCGATAGGTTTTATGAAGATAATTTAGAAGTATTTGCAAGGGGTTTTGCAATATTTGCTGTTTTGTATGACAGTAAATGTGATTTCACAAACTATAACTTGACATCAAGTAAGGCTGAGGCAGCAGTAGGGTAGAACTCAGATTATACTCTATGCAGATGATATTGTGATCTAAGATTATGGCAACAGAATGCTGCAAACAGGTGCACAATTATACTACATTTATTTATTATTATTTATTTCTTGGACATTTGCTCCAGTGGAGACATTGGAACAAATATTGCCAGCTTAGCGATGGGTCAGCTGGATTCATTTGATGAAATTTGCCAAGAAATGTATAGAAAGCACTAAAACAAATGCTAATTAATTACATATTTATTTTTATTTACACACATATTTAACTTGGGTATGTTTATTGTTGTGTTTACAGTGGCTTGGTTCACCTTTGACCCCACCTCAGCTCATCGTGACATTGTTCTGTCTAATGAGAACCAGACGGCTACGTGTAGCAGCTACGACGACCGCGTGGTTCTGGGGACGGCTGCGTTCTCAAAGGTGAGAGTGGTTTTAAATTTAATACTTTCTCTGTCCTGATGATTATATTGCGGTAGCTGTGTTTCCATTGACTGTATAATTGTGAAATTTGTCATTTTGAAAATAAATTAACTTAATAAAACACGGAAATTCAAAACAACTCGTTTTTTTATTAAAAGTTTTGCCGATAGGTTTTTTTTAGCTTTTTAAATTGGTTGATTTTGCAAAACTGCAATAAAAACACTTTGTTTTCGCATCACACGAGTCAACAACCAGATGTTACTACTGACAGAAATGACAAAGAAGACGACAACAGGAAGTAATTGGAGTAAAATGTTATTTAAAAACACAAAGTGAACAAACTTTTTATTTGTGTTTCTTATCTAATGGAAACACCACGGATGTGAGTTTTGCTCACATCTGTGGTGGAAACAAATTAAAGTTTCCACAATTCTTCCACACATTTCAGGGAACTCACTATTGGGAAGTCACCATTGATCGCTATGACAACCACCCGGACCCTGCGTTCGGCGTGGCGAGGATCAACACCATGAAAGAAATTATGCTGGGGAAGGACGACAAGGCCTGGGCCATGTATGTGGACAACAACCGGTCCTGGTTCATGCATAACAACTCCCACACCAACAGGTAGGAGTTCATCATCACCACAAGTAGAGAAGCACAGTAGCATTGTTTTTAGGAAGGTTGGGCCATTTGGTTATGCTGACCTATTGTGCTTCCTTAAACCGGTATGGGTAGTACTATAGGTTACACAAGACATGCTGACTACTGACTCAGGAAATCAGGAGAGTTTTGAAATGGCTCGTTTTCCAGACTCCAAAAGAAATTTTACTTATTGACAAAAAATAACCTTTGTGAGGCGGAGGCTCGGCAGCTTGGAAGCTGTGGAACCGAGGAGGACCTTAGTCCTTGAAGGCGGGGCTAGGTCCACCCAGGCGTTTTACACTGCTGAATGGTTGCCATGGAGATGAAAGGATTTCTCAAACATGCGTGAAAGAATCAAAGTAACATTCCAGGTGTGTTTTTATGAGGAAATAACTTTGTAACATGATGTAAAACTCAAAAAAGTTGATTTTACAAAATTTGCCCCTTTCAACCTTACCCAATCGCTAAGGTTTGGCCACGACCTACATAATGCGCCAGTTCAATGCTATGAAGCTTACCTGCGCTGTAAACAATCATCCAAAGAAGGTTCCTGTTAATGCTAATTTGTTCACTTCCTTCCCTGCCACTGGTAAAACTACAGGCAGACTACAACTCTAAAACATAGCAGAAAATCAACGTCACTGTTCACAGCTTCTCCTTCTGTTCTGTGATTGGCCCAATTGAAATTCTACTGGAGGAATCCAAGTCAATGGGAGAAAGCTCACACTGTGCTGTGAAGCAGCGAGATTTGAGCGGAGTAGCGTAGCTAAAGAACTAGAAATGCTCACTTCTTCTTCACTGTTCCACCTCGTTTCAAAGTGACCTGCTTTCTTCTCTGTGTTTGTGCTGGCAGAGCGGAGGGGGGCATCACGAAGGGCTCCACTGTGGGCATCCTGCTGGACCTGACCAAACGCACCCTGACCTTCTTCATAAACAAGGAGCAGCACGGACCAACAGCCTTCGAGAACCTGGACGGCGTTTTTGTTCCTGCTGTCAGCCTTAACAGAAACGTTCAGGTCGGTGTGTGTTATTGCTTTTGGTGCCTGGAACATTTTCTGAAGAGTTACTAACATCATCTGGATCAGTACTCTTTAAAAAGACTGATGCTCATTTGGAATGAGACGAGGTTCTGAAACTGCCTTCAGACTCTGGGAACAATTAGAACTTGATTTAAGAGCCAAAAGTACTGAGTAAACAACCTGAATCCACTTAAAAAAACACAATAAATATAAACGTCTAACTACTTGAATATTCTTAAGTCAATAGCCAAAACTTCAACACAAATGTTGAACTTTATTCAGCTAAAAGTTACAAAACAGCCAAGTAAATTAGAGCTTTACTTCCAGCATTTTAGAATTTATGAAGCAAAGTTCATTTTGGGAAAGCTAAGTGCACTAAAGGTTTCAAAGTTAGCAAGACGCTAATGCGCTAAACAAAAACTTAGCTCAGCTAATGCGAGTTAACTGATGTGTCTCCACCACTGGGTAATAAAAATGGAATGGTTTTTTAATCTCTCTGTGTTTTTATGTAATGTAAACATAAAATTTAAACAACAGTATGAAGCTAAATGTACGAGGATTATTATATTTTTTGTTCAGGTGGACTTCATTGCTTTTTTAATTTTTCATATGAAACATGTTATTCAAGTAAATGTTTTCATTCTTCTGAAGGTTTTTAGCTCTAAAATCTGAAACTGAATAAGATTGTGGAAGTATAAAACATACAAAACTGAACTAATACATATTTATAAAACAAAACATATTAACTAAAACTTTTTTTTTGAAGGGTCTAGTCTATTTTTAGAGAAGTTTTATTACATGGAAACATGAAAAAATGACTCCTCGGGTTGAAAAAGACACTGATTCCTATTCTGATAGATAAAAATACATTTTTGAAAAATATAACAAAGAGTTTGTTTACTGTCATTTTAATTAAAAGATGGATATACAGTAGTTTAAACATCATTTTAACATTGTAAGCTGCAGAAGTAGGTAAAGGATTGTTTGATTTTTCCTTTCTTATGCTAATTATATACCACTGACTTATACTAAAGAAAGACAATGACACCCAAATAAAAATAAAAATATGTTTATTCACATTAAAGTAGCCTGGTTTTTGACTCATTTCCCAGATTTACAAAAGCAAAGCTGACAAATTGCTCTAGAGCTCAGCTTTGGTTGCTAGGTTACAGGTGAAATTCCACTGGGGTTGCTAGGTTACAGGTGGAATTCCACTGGGGTTGCTAGGTTACAGGTGGAATTCCGCTGGGGTTGCTAGGTTACAGGTGGAATTCCGCTGGGGTTGCTAGGTAACGGACAGTGCCTATTGATTTGTGTAATGGCTGGTTTTCCGGACACCTAAAAGAACATTGTTATTGCCTAGAAACATATGTGTGGTTTTTTAAACGCTTTAACCGTTTTTAGAAGCAGTTGAAAACAAAATGGAAGAACAAAAACATGTAAAATGTGAATCCAGCAAAGCCCTTGCAGTGAAACCTGAGAGATGTACTTGTAGCTGTCCGCTTGCTGAGTGCTTTTATTTATTTTCTTCCCTTCAGGTGACCTTACTGACCGGCCTGGAGGTGCCAAAGAATATCAAACAGTAGGAGCTCATTCCTCCTTCCTGTGTGCCCTGGATACAGACCTCTGATGTCACATGCAGACTCACCTCTATGTTTTCCTGAAACATCAGGTTGGGTTCTTCCCATCCTCCTCGAGGTGCCGTTTTGTCTCAGACACTACACATCGTGTCATAACAAAGGAACAAATCTGATTGGTTGTAGATTATTATGGACATTCTTACACAGGTGATTAGAGTTATTGTACAGAATTCATGTTTTCATTTTTGTTCCATCAGGCACCGATTTTTACAACATGAGGATCTAGCCTTGAATAGTAAAGCCAAACAGCTAGAAGACATTCTCACTGTGCAGAAAATATCTCGGAGAATACTATCAAAGTTTACATCAGTAATCATAAAATGGAAACCGCTCAACTTTAACTTCAAACCTTTCCCACATCTCCAGCCTCAACAGCCCTCTGTGAATGATTATATCTGATTTTCTTAGCTGGAAGTTGAAAGCCAATCAAGGTTGATCAAAAACCTTAACTAAGTGGTACAAAGATTGTCAAAAAGAATTTATAATTTAACGATTTTATTTATTTTTATTTTCTTAGCGTGGCATGGGCCTAATATTCTGTCATAAATATGAAACGAAACTGAGTACATTTTATAAAAGCCAAAAGTCACTATGAAACACTTACATGAGATTGGTAGAAGTGACTCAAAATAATTTCATTCTCCGCTCATCTCTTCGTCTCTGAAGAAACTCAACGTGTCACAGTGAAATCCAACTCTGCGGAAGACGATTAGGGAAACTGAAATTTTGACTTTTTTTCACATTTCTGGCTTTGGTCTCAGAATTCTGACTTTTTTTCTAAAAATTCTGATTTTTCCCCTCTGAAATAGAAATATATATTTTTATTTCAGTGGACCTAATCCTCCTCTGTACCGGTCCCGTCATGTTAAACCAATTCTGCTGCTGTATTTTTCATTAGGGACCAAATACGGCTACCTGGAGAGGACAGTAGCTTAAACCAGAGCACTGTGACCTGATGGTTGTAGGATACGTGAAATTCCCAACCTCTAAGAACACAACACACCAATGGAAAGGTTTGTTATTAAAGGCTGAAGGTGTTTAATATTGAGTTTTACTACATCTTCTTCATTTTTTCTCTTTTCCCTAAGAACATGAGAGTGGGGAGTGAGATTAGCCTGACCTGCCATATAAAACTAGATTAATGTGTGGATGAAAGTCGACAAACTGTAGATATTGATATGTGACTTGTGATATTAAGCATGGATTGACAAGCAAGTTTGCAAACTGTCTGAAGTTGTTCTGTAAATAATGTTTTATTGTCTCTGCAATGAGTGATGTTGTTATGAGCTGTAACAGGTCGCCCCCTGCAGGCCAATATTGGGAACTGCAGCTCTGGATGCTCTTCAGACGTCCAGCTAAAACGCGGACTCATTGAATTGTAAAAATATGTTAAAATTCCCTCCATAATTTAAAATATTTGAGCATTTAATCAGGGATATGTGATATGTAGATTATGCTTTGAGGTTTATGATTATTTAATGATGAACTACCACACTGCTCATATCGTAAATGCCAGTTTTATTTTACACAAACAGCGTGAACGAACTCAAATGCACAACGGTGGAAAAACCTGGTATTTCTACGGCATTCGATCAGGTAATGTTTTTATTAAAAATCATGTAGTATGTTTTGTATTTTCTAAACATATTTATCTTTTAAATGGAAGAAGCCAGTGGAAGAATGATATCTAAACCTTCTAATTTATTAAACATATGATGATATATTTATTTTCTTTTGTTAAAAGTATTGTCTAAAATCCCTTTTTAAAACTTACATGGGGTAATTACTAATTATTTCTGAAAGACGTCCCATTGTTTAGACTTTTAGTGCTTTCATCTCAAAGCAGCCACAACTAGTCCTACCACAATTTGTCATTTTCTGTCTCATTTTCTATCAGAAAAATACTTGAAATAAAATCATTTTAAGTCTAAATCTGCCAAGGGTCCGACTAATAGATTAACTGTAGTTATTTGCATTAGCAGCTATAGTGTTTAGCAGTCAATACAACACTAATATGATCAACTAGCTTAAAATGCTCGGAAACTACTACATAACACAGTGAAATATATTTTGAAACTAAAATAAATATAAAATTTTTTTTTCCACAGTACATTTGTCGATAGGTAGGTTGCTAGCATTGGCAGTGGTGCAACCTCGATTAATGAAAGCTGCCGTTAAAATATAAAGACAGCGGTTGCTAGCATTAGGCTGCTAACATTACTAGCAGGAAAATGTCCAAAACCGATGCTACATATTTTTAAACCAAAATTTCTGCTTAAATATTTCACATTTATCTCACTCTGTTCCTCTTAAGTCTATTTTTTTAGCCCATAATATCACTAGGCAGCAGGGTTGCTAACAATAGCCGCTAGGTCGTTAGCACCGAGAAGCTAATGTAGGCAATTAGTTACTTAGCGTTAGTTACATGAGCTAATATTGACAAAAACGTTAAAAAGACATTTTTAATTGTTGAACAATACATCAACATAACTCCGCTATGTTTTTTTTTTATTATTGTTTGTGGCTGGTATGACAGGAAAAAAAAAATCTAGCTGTAACATTGTGTTACTCAGTTGCTATTGGCAACAAACAAAATGAGTATTTTTGCAACATAAAAAGTGATCTGGTGATTTTTTTTTTTCATTTACATTCGAATTGACATTAAAACATATGTATTTAACTGTCAAATTTAGCATTTTTAGTTTCCACCTCAGGGCTTTATTTTTATCAGCTCTGACCCTCCTTTCACCTCCCACTCCAGATCAAAAACCTTCCTGCTGGCTGAATTTACTGTAACCAGAAATAGATTTCAGCCCAATAGTTGAGCTGGAACATTACATCCATTGTGTCAGAAAGAAAACCTTTCTTTCTGAGCGCCAGGTTTTGTTTATGGCGCTTTAAGTCCTTACGTTTCAGTGATTTCAGATGGTACTTCATCTAAAAGTGTTGTGACAAAAAACAACAAGAATCTAGTGATTGATTTGATTCATGCAGACACTCCTGTTTAACTGTTGTTTTGTATTTGTGCTTGTTTAGCATGTCCCTTTACCTGATGCCCACCTATGAATGTCACTTCTTTCTTAGATTTAACTTATGTTGCTGGGAAAATAGGAAAGTATCTTTCTGAATTTAAAAAGTGCAGATATCAAATTAGTTATGGATGACAGCATAGATAGAAAATAGGGAGTACAATTCTGCCAAAATGTCTGAAATTTTCTAGAAAAAAAAAAGGAAATTTCTGAGTTGAAAATTTACAAGAAAATCACTCAGAAATTTTAGAGTTTGAAAAGTCGAAATTTGCTAGAAAAAAACTTATATTTCCATTTTGTTCTAGAAACTTTCTGAGATTAATCTCAAAATTTCTGAGTTTTTTTTTTTTAGCAATTTTTACACTCTTCAAACTCAGAACTTTCCAAAAAAATTTCTAGAAATTTTCTGAGACTACTCTAAAGATATCAAAATTTCTTGAGAAAATTTTCAAATTTTAAAGAAGTTATTTTGTTGAAAACATTCTTTCTAGAAAATGTTTGAGATTTTTTTCTTGCAAAATTTTTACTTTAAGCTCAGAAATTTTTATGATTTTTCTCAAAAATTCTGTTTTTTTTTTCTAGCAGTTTTGACCTTTGAAACTCATAAATGCCCCTGTTTCTTCTTGAAAATTTCTGAGATGAATCTCAAAATTTGTGGGGGTTTTTTAGCAAACATTTCAAGTTTTTTTTCTCAATATTTTATGAGTTTCTCTGAAAAGGTTTGACTTTTGAATCTCAGAATTTTTTTTCTAGAAAAGATTAATATATAAATTTTTATTTTTTGTTGTTGGAAATGTACTTTTTTTTCTATTCACAATGCCCCTATTATGCCGACACACTTATGTTTAAATTTGATCACTCCAGTGTGTTTGGTCCCCTCGGTGACCAAAAGTGTCATAATGCTGCTGATAACATAGATTTGTTAATTACTGATGGTAATTAACATTAATATTAATCCATCCAGGTTTTAGCTTGAATCTTCATCGTCTCTCATTCTCCTCATTTTGAAATTCAAATATCAAACCAAGAAGCTGCTTTGAGAAAAGTAACTGTGACCTCAACCAGCCCAAACAACCCGACCAACTGTGTTTTTTCATTATCATCAACTTTCTCATCGTCCCTTTAACATCAAGTGTTTACATCTGAGGCCTGTTGACGCTGGAGACGAGCTTTGTAAATTCAGGCTTGAGTGTTAGAAAAACAGCTTTTGCTTCTGCTGTCTCTTGTTGTGTATATATATTTATTCATCAAAGAAAATGTGACTTTTTCTTTTTTATTACCTCAATTTTGTCCTCCAGTTGTCCCCTGCTGCCAATGTAAATGTTTTGTACAACTACATTGTTTGTAAATGATGAAAACAGACTCAACTCCATAATTTTTAAAACCTAAACATGAAAAATACAAGAAACAGCTTTGTCTCCTTTTTTGGGTACTTTATAAGAAGGGAAATAAATAAAGTGGGGTCTGAAATTAATCTGCCCAAGTCTCTTTGTGTTGGCATGTTTACGTCTGGGCACGATTCTCAAGATGTCTGACTATTGAATTGTTCCAGCTATTGCTACAGGTCAGTGTCTTATCAGGAAGTCCGGATTGTTTCACTGAGTATCTCCCTCCTCCAGTCTGCGGCCATTTCTGTCCTGCGCCTTTGGATTAATCCCACCTGAAAGTAGAAATTTTAAACAAAAAAAATTAACTTCAACTTATTTTGTTTCTAAGCGGACTTGACAGTTCAAGATCTGTGGGTTACAGTAAAAAGGGAAGTTCCTAGCATCAAAGAAGTCCGGTTAGCTTCTACTTGTTCACTTGAAGGTGACTTATTATGCGTCCTAGAACAGATTAGAATGGATATATGGGCAAAAACATGTTCATTACATGTTTTGCACAAAATCATTCTTTAAAAAAATGAGATTTTAGTCTGATCAGTTCTGCGTACTTTGAGCTGACCAGCTTGGGTTGCTAGGTTACAGGCGGAACTTTTCTGGGGTTGCTAGGTTACGGGCTGAGTTCTGCTGGGGGTACTAGGTGAAGGGTCATCGCCTGCTGATTTGTGATGCTACATTTGGGAGAGTTTTGAAACGGCTGCTTCTCCAGACACCAAAAAACATGAACCGATTGCCAAGAACTAGATGGAGTTTTTTTTTTAAGCATTTGGGTTGTTTTTAGAAACAGTTGAGACCCAAATGGAAGTACGAAAACATAAAGAATGCTAATTCTGCATAACATATCCCCTTTACAATTGTCATGTTCTGGACGACTGAGATGCAAAAAGACACCCTGAAACCATCTTCTTACCTTTTCCCTTCACCTTTTGCCTTTGATTTTCTGGATCTCCTTCGAACTGAGGATCAACATGCCGTTCTTGAACTGACCCACCTGACCAGAACCAGAACCAGAACCAGTGATTGGTTGTCTCTTTCTGTCTCTGAGGGAAAATACACAAGAAGACAACTGAGTGTCTACTGAATAGTCTGCATCAGTCCAATGAAAACATTTGAAACTGCTGTGATATTTAAAGCAGGGGTGTCCAAAGCTTTTGTCACATTGCGGGCCAAGATAAAAAGATTTCTAAAACAATTTAAAATCAAATTTTACCTGTTCAGCAATAAACTAAGCATACAATAATTAAAATAAACAAAGTAGTCATTTTGTTAGAATGCCTGTTTAAATTATTATATCCCCAATAATTAAATAGGATCTTGTACATTTGACTTATTAAAAGAAAGACATTAGTTTTGCAAATTTTTTTGTGGGGACATCAGCTATAAAAACTAAATTTGGGTCACATTTTTGTGCATTTAGCCATGTTTAATATATTCATTAAAAGCAGATTTTGGTACTTTTGAGTTAAAGTCACTCCATAGATGTTTCTATATTTACTACAAAACCAAAGAGAATGTAAAAAAGTATGGTTATAAAAAGATAAATACTTTCTATTGCATCAGACATTTTCCATTACAATAACATTTTAATTTGTTTGTAATATTTTTACCTCCATCTCATCAACCAGCTGTGACCAAATGGCCTCACTCACCTTTGACTACTCTTCTTCTTTTTCTTCTTGTCCTACAAAGTAGATATGTTACAATACGCAGAATTTGATTGTTGTGAAATATTATTGTTCTAGCAGGTCTTACCGGCTGAAGCGCCTCGCTTTGTTTCTGCTTCTTCTCTTTCATTTGTTCCTGCAGCACCTTGTAGTTCATGTACTCCTTCTTTGGAGGCTTCATTCACAAAATTAGAAAGGAATTAAAGCCGTGAATCAAGATGTTGGCTAATAATATGCAATATTGTGAAATGGTATTTACTTCATTACAGATTTTTTTGTGTCTCATTACAATGTTTCAGACGTTATGCGCATTAAGGCCATTGTAGATAAAGAAAAAAAAAAGCAGAATAAACCTTTGGCAAAAAATGTTTTAGATTAATCTCAGGAATACTCTAATTAAAACTTTGAAATTTCTGATTATTTGGAAAAAACTTTGACATTTCTGAGTTTCAAAAGCTGTACATTTTCAAGTTTTGACATTTTTGGAGTTTCAAAAGTAAAAGATTTTCGTCTTTTGAAACTGAACTTTCCAGAGTTTTTTTTTCCAGAAAATTTCAGTGATTATCTCAAAATTAGATTTTTTTTTTCCCCCAAGCAGATTTATAACTTTTCAACTTCAGAAATGTTGAGATTAATCTCAGAAATTTTCTAGAAAAACTGACATTTCTGAGATGACGTCTGTTCCATATTTTCTCTGTTTGTTCTTTGAAATACTTCCTGTTGACAGACAAGCTCCATTTCAATGTTCCATGGATACAGTGAGTGAAGTTAAGCTTAGCTGTTAATTAATGATGCAGCTTTTCACATAGGGTCAGATTGGTTTGAATAGTTTTTCCCTCATAGTAAAATAAATAATTTATTTTTAATTGCTTTGTTTACATTGTCTTATGTCATGTTTGTGTGACAGATTTTTTGGATTATCTGATAAAAAATAAGAATAAATCCTTAAATGGCCATAAACGTCTTACCCTGGCTCCCAGCATTATGGCTCTGTCCTGCTCAAACACGCGCTGCTGCTCCTTCCTGTAGCCCGTTATTCCAAACCGATGGACCTCCAGCCGAGCCTGAGACCGACA
The DNA here is from genome assembly GCA_903067095.1 of Girardinus metallicus. Classification (NCBI taxonomy): domain Eukaryota; kingdom Metazoa; phylum Chordata; class Actinopteri; order Cyprinodontiformes; family Poeciliidae; genus Girardinus; species Girardinus metallicus. The sequence goes on from CAEGAE010046273.1 coordinate 24,548, forward strand.
ACGAAGACATCACAGAGTTTAAAATGATAAGAATGAAATGCAGCAATCCGCACGTCACAAAAATATGACACCGTATTACGGCCATTTTAGACAAAAGAAAAATGAGGAGTAAATTTCCCAGAAAGACTCAGGAAATTTTAATCTCAGAAATTTTCTTGAAAAACGAGGACATTTTTTAGCTTGAAAAGTTACTAATAACTTTTCAAGCTCTGAACGTTTTAGATGAATCTTTGATATTTGCAAGAAAAAACCTTGAAAATATCAGAATATCAAAAATAAAAAATTTTCACCTTTTGGAAATTTTCTGAGTTTCAAAAGTCAAATGTTCAAGTTTCTCTAGAAAATTTCTGAAATTAATCTCAAATTTTCAGATTTTTTTTCTAGCAATTTCTTTTTACTTTTGGAGCTCAGAAATGGTTTTTTTTGTTAGAAAATTTTAGAGATTAATCTTAAAACTTCTGAGTTTTTTGGTGTGAATGTAATCCTTTTTTCTATCTACAATGGCCTTAGTATGCCATTGTACAAGTTTCTTTCTAGAAAATTTTTGAAGTTAGAAATTTCCAATTTTTTTATATAAAATTTCAGAGAATCTCAACATTTCAGCGTTTTTTTTTCGGGCAAATCATCAACTTTTGGAGCTGAGAAATTTCCTTGGCTTTTCTAGAACGATTCTGAGATTATCTTCCAATTTCTGAGCTTTCTTCTAGAAAACTTCGAATTTTTTAAAGTCAGAAATTTCCAATTTTATTTGTTATTTTGGGGGAAATTTTCAGTTTTTGGAAGAAATTTCCAAGTTTTTTTTTTTTAGAAAATGTTTGTGATCAATATCAAAATGTATTGGTTTTTTGGTGGGAATTCGGTCCCCCTTCTTTTTTTTCTATCTAGAATGGTCCCAACACACCACCGAAAATAAACCCAGTAGAGATCCCAGTAAAATCTAATTAAATAACGTCACCTTTTCCAAACTGAGCTGTTCTTCCTGGTTCATTTGTTTCTGCTCTGCTTGCCGAGAGTCCTGGATGTGACGAGCGCGACGCCCGAAGGCGATGAGGACAAGAGAAGAAGAAAAGTGATGGAAATAAGAGATGACAAGAGAAACAGGGAAAACAGACGGTTGTATGGAATTCATTCAGTAACAAAGTAAAGTTTTCATTGTAAGAAATACACTTAGAGTCAGAAGTTTGTAGCTTTAAAAAAATATTGTTTTAGTTAAACCACATCAATTAATCAAACCAAGATAAAACTTAGGTAAACATTTTATTTAGACCAACCTGCGGTGATTCAACTGGGATCCTGGTTGAGACTGGAGACTGTTTGGTTTTGATTTTCTTCCTGGGATCCTGAAATGTGACAACCTCCACTTTGTTCTGCAGCTGGACGTTTGAATCTGATGAATTAGAATAAAAAAAATAATCAGAAAAATATCCTACAGACGTTAATTAGGAATGTGAAGATAACGACAGGTTTTCTGATCAATTAAAGGTTTCATTTTTAGCCCTTTTGAAGACAGCTATGGTGCAAATTTAACACCAAACTGAAGCTCATTCATATGGAGATAAATTGGGGCCATAAAGTTTGTTCAAAAGAAAAAAAAAAACTTTTAAACTGAAAATTTATTTTGAAACTAAAAAAATAAATACATTAAATCTGAAAAGTGTTTTTGAATTTTTTTTTTCAGTTTCAAAACATTTTCTCAGTTTCAAAATAATTTTTCAGTTTACATTTTTTTTTCTTTTGAACAAACTTTATGGCTCTAATTTAGCTCCATACATTCAGGACATAATTTAATATAAACAAATTTAAGCCCTTTTCAGCAACAAATTATGAATTTTAACCTTTCAGTTCGGTGTTTGGCTGCTGAATCTCAGCATTTCTGCCGTCTTCATCGTCGCTGCAGGTTTCCTTCACTGCATGAAGTTTTTCTTCTTCTTCCTCACATCGTTTTCGTTTTTTCTTCTTTTGGGTTTTGAGCTTCTTTTCTGTTTCTGAGCCTGAAACAAAAATCAAAACAATGAACATGAAACAGATCTAACTAAAGCCCCAGAACATATTAACGCGCTCTTTCTTCATTTATTGAAAACGTAATTTAATTTGTTTTATTATGATATTAATCAACATTAGCACAATTTATAACGGTGTAAACATGAAATTTCATCCGTTGTCAAAAAAAGCCTCATTATGCAACTCACGTGACATTAAAAGAAGCAAAACAAACAAAATATTTCCACATTATGAATGTTTACAATTAATGTTTAAGTTTCTTTTTCAAAATTGCGTAGTTTTCACTGTCAATAGTATTACAAACGTTGAATACATGCTACTAACAAGAGGTTTGTACTTTAATAACGGGATTTATTTGTAAATTGAATGTGTAAGTACTATTCTTTGTAACTTGTAGCCCTCATTAAATTTAGCTTTTATTGGTAAATAAAACAATGAGTTTGTAATCAAGGTGAATAATAAATAAATACTTATGTGAATGATCTGAAAGGTAAATTAAATACCCACTTGTTCACTCTCTACTCGTTTTATTGCCTTCCTGGTGTTTTATCTGTTTTTAATCTGCAATGTTTCATTTTGTCTGTTCAGCCCTTTGAATGAAAGCGCTTTACAAATTTAATTATTAAGTTATTACTTCATCAGTTGGTTTCAGCTAGTTTGACATCAGCGTTCCTGATCTTTCTGTTACTGTGTCATATAAAACAGGAGAGCTTAAGTCGGCTAACAGAGCTAGCATTAGGTTATAAAGCTTACCAAAGTCATAAAGTGAATCCAGAACCCGCTCCAGAAACAAACGGTCCTCATCTAACTCTGAACTCATTTTCAGATGATGATCTCAAGAGAGTTCAAAGAAAACAGTAAAAAAAATGTGTCGCTAATTTGTTTTTTACGGATAACAACACACGTGATAACACACAACGCGGAACGCACTAGCGGAGCCGAGTGGTCCTTTCCAGCTACCGTAGGTGAAGAAGTCCGGAAGTGAAAAGATGCCCCTGAAACGTCATTTTCCACTATGCTCACGCCCATGTGAAGCTCTGCAGCCGCTATTAATGTCAAAAAGTGTTACACAGAAAGACAAGACAACAGCATATTAACCCGAAAATATTTCCATCGAATGCAGCCGGTTGGTTTGTAACACAAAATGGCGTCCAAAGCGGTTTATTCGGTATGTATGTTGTGTTTGTCAGCATGTTGAGCTAGCTGCACCCTCTGTTGCTGAACACCTGATATCTCATTCAAACAGGGTGAATTATTGCATTTTTACCTTTAAGTTGCTGCTTTATGTGCTGTGAGGGTTTTATTTACTCGCAATTTAAAAACGGATATTCTGCTTTAGATAATATTATTAAACGAGCAACGCCCGTGTTCCCAGTGTCTGTTGTTGCTAATTTCGTTGAAAACATCCATGTATCTGTACCTTTATTTGTGTTTTTTATTTATTTATATTTTTATTGCCTCAGTGGATTTAATTATCTGTAATCCACTAGGCAATCTGGATATTTTACTTTGGATAACTTTAAGGTTTTACTATAAAAATGTAATGTCATTTGTCATTTTTGCTCTGTTGATTCTGCACATATTTAAGCGAATGCTAACAAATTTATGCTGAATTCACAAGTTAAAACCAGTTCTATAAAAGTTCAGATTTGACCAGGATTGTGTACTTAAACTATAAATTAAGAACGTTTACAAATTTTTTTATAACATGCAATTAATGTATTTTAATGAACTATAAAGCAGTTTGAAAAGTTGTGATCCAAAGCAAAATATGACGATTATTTTAGCAATTAATTCTGATGATTAATTGATTAATCACCACTGAATATACTGCAGATTTTTCTTTTTAATGAGTTCTGTCTTTTTTATATGAGAAGTGGATTACAAAATGCAAATAAACAACTTATTTAATAAAATTTTTTAAATAAAATAAATTAAGATTTTATTGCCTAAAATGCAATAACAGCATTCCTTTGGAGAATTTGAATGCCACTAGTTTTCAGTAAAACATACAGATAAAGGTGTTTTCATTCTAAGGGCAATATTTATATGTATTTTATACAGTTTTAGATTAATTAGTGCTATGCTATTTTGTTCAGCAAATGGCCTTTTTTGAGTGCATATATTCCAGTTAATGATTAATCGATCACTAACTGATTAATTTGATTAATCGTTTCGAACCTAATGTCATTGTCAGCTGAGCATGCTCAGTCAGTAGGATCTAAATGGTTTTTTTAGGGAATACAAATCTTTGGGTATTTTCATGCCAAGTAATTGAGTTTTTCATTATTTTAACAGCATAGAGATCCAGTGCTGAAGAAGAGAGATGACTTTGAGGACATCCTGGAGGAGAGGAGGAACAGCAGCGACCTGAGATACGCCCTCAGGTGTTACACTCCCGCTCTCTATAAAGGACTGACTCCTTGCACAGCCAGCGAACTCAAAACCATGGTGCTGCAGTCTGACCAGCTGCTTTATGTCATCAATCAGGTGAAGTCAGGATTGTAACAAAAATGCCCAGAATCACAGCATCACAACACATTTTATGTGTGTGTGGATGTGTCCTCTACTACATTCAATATGGAGGCATTGTTGTTTCCGAGCTAAAAGATGTCATGGCGACAGATATTGTCTTTGAACTGACAAGCAATGCCTTTGTCAGATTTTTGTGATTTCTCTTTTAGGTTTCCAAGGAGACGGGCACAGCCACAGATGAGATCCAGTCGGAGGCGGAGGCCATCTTGGAGGAGATGGCTCACCGCTTGCAGCTTAGCACGATCCGCTTCTTTGCTTTCACGCTCAGTAAAATCTTTAAAACTCTGTTCAGGAGCATCTGTGTAAACGAGGAGGGCATCCAGAGAGTGAGTAGACCCATCATGGAGACGCAGAATGACGGAAACATGGCTAACTTCGATCCGTTCTCAGCTGCAACAGGCCATCCAGGAACACCCGGTGGTTCTTCTACCGAGTCACCGCAGCTACATGGACTTTCTCCTCATGTCCTACATCCTCTACACCTATGATTTAGCTCTACCAGTCATTGCTGCTGGCATGGGTGAGTCAATATTTCCCTTCAGTCGGTGTCGACTGATAGAAAATCCTTGTATTGTGATACATTTTTCAGCCAAATGGTCCAGCTCTGACTTTCTAGAGTTTCTCTGCAGACTTCATGGGAATGAAGATCGTCGGGGAGATGCTGCGAATGTCCGGAGCTTTCTTTATTCGCAGGTCGTTTGGTGGAGACAAACTTTACTGGGCTGTTTTCTCCGAGTACGTCAAGATCATGCTGAAGGTGAAAAGGCTTCACACACACTCAGGAAATCTTTGTTAAACATTTACTCCATTTTAAGCTTTTTCTAAACTGTTTTTTCTAATTCCAGAATGGCTTTGCACCTGTTGAGTTTTTTCTGGAGGGCACAAGAAGCAGAACAGCCAAATCCCTGACTCCAAAGTTAGGTAAATTATCCTGCAGGAGATTAAGAAAACTCCTATGTCTGTTTTGTTGTCTTTGTTGAACAGAGTTATTGAAATCGTGTGATTATTTGTTAAACTAGTGTTTTGTTCTTCTACCAGCCAGGTGTATAAGGTGTGTGAGAGAGAGATATTTCAAAACATACATTTTGTTATATTTTAGTTTATGTTGTCCTTGCTGTGGAATGCAAAATAAGATCACATGATATTATTAATAACAGTAGTAAATTATATCAGATAATTGTGAATTGAAACAATCTGTTTCGCATTATATTTATCTCCAACGTGCTGCTGGAAATGTTTGAAGACTTGAATTGAAAGCTGGTTGAGTTTATGTGTGGGGTAAAGAGCATGAGTCCAGGTGAGATGGTTTTGTCGGGCTCCAGGTCTGCTGAACATCGTGATGGATCCCTTCCTGAAGGGGGAAGTGTTCGACGTCAGCCTGGTGCCGGTCAGCATCAGCTACGAGCGGATCCTGGAGGAGGCGCTCTACGCCAGAGAGCTGCTGGGCGTCCCGAAGCCCAAAGAGTCCACTTCTGTGAGTCCTGAACACCAGACCTCATCAGTTCTGGATCACTACCTAAAGTTACTTCTAAAAGTGTTATGCTTCCTTGAACAGGTTCAGATGGGTCTCTGGCCTATACAAAACATGTTCATTGCATTTTTTTTGGTACAAAACCATTCTTATATAGTGAGATAGTCAGTTCTTTTTCATAAGTTTTTTTGGGAGATGTCAGAAAAAAGTTAAATTTCCCATTAAAAACGGTCTGAAATTTTAAAAACGGCAGACCAAAGGTGCCGGAACTCAGCTTGGGTTGCTAGGTAACGGGGCTGGGCTGGCTGACGTTGCTAGGTAACGGCGGAATGCCTGTAGAAACTTCTATCAGTTCCACAAATGGGAAATTTAAGCAGCAAGTGGACATAACAAAAAGTACAGTGCAGAAAAAACACCATGCTAGACTAACTAGAAATAACATTTGAAAAAAATTATATGTAAAAACTAATAATGTATCATCATCCAAAACACACTTTTGGGTAAGTGTGTTTGTTACTCTGTTATTCAGGAGGGTTTTGAAACGGCTCATTTTCCAGACACCATAAAAACATGAACTTATTGCCAAAACATTGCTAGGAGTTTTTTTTTTAAGTGCTTGGATTGTTTTTAGAAGCAGTAAATTGAAGTATAAGAACATATAAAATGTGGGTTTTGTATGACATATCTCCCTGGACTGGACTCTTTCCCAGTTCTTCTGGATCTAAATGTGTTTCTCTAGAGGTGAAGCTCCTCTGTTTGCTTCCTGCAGGGTTTGTTTAAAGCCAGGAAGATCCTGAGTGAAAACTACGGCAGCATCCACGTCTACTTCGGCCAGCCGGTTTCTGCCAGGAGTCTGGCTGAGGGGAGAGTGGACCGCTCCCAGTTCAACCTGACACCGCGGTACCGGCATTCATTCATTCGTTCGTTCATTCATTTGTTCATTCCTTCATTTGTTTCATTCGTTCATTTGTTCAGTCATTTTACCTTCTTTTCCCCCTTTTTATCTTTCCTACTTTATGACTTTCTTCCGTTTCATTCTTCCTCCTTTCCTTTAGTTTTTTCTTCCTATCTTCTTTCATTCATTTTACTTTCTGTTCTACTTTTTATCCATTCTTCCCTTCCTTCTTTTCATCCTTCATTTTGACTTGTCATTCCTTTTTTATCCTTCATTCCTACCTTCTTGCTTTCCTTCTTTCTTTCCTTCATTACTTCATTCTTTATTTACTTTCTTCCTACGTTCCTTCCATCTCCCTCCGTTATAACAGAGCCCATATTTAAACTTTATTTAAAGTTTATCTTTGAACTTTAAGGAACTCCATGTTCTGACATTGTATTCAGTAATAATCACCAATCAATACTGAGAATATCTTTGGTTATTGATCACCTTCAGATAAATCTGACTCGGCTGTTTTTTTTTTTGTTTTTTTTCAGGCACATCCCCAGGAAGCCCTCAGAGGGAATCCAGGACTTTGTGAACGACTCGGCCTTCAGGCTGGTCCGGTCCCAGGAGGAGAACATGGTTCTGAAGCCCTGGGTCCTTCTGGCCGCCCTGCTGCTCCAGAACCAGGCTGCTGGGAACAAACTGGGAGTACTGGTGGAAGACCTGACTGAACAAGCCGTCTGGCTCCGGGATCTGTCCCGCCAGTTTGGAGCCTTCCTTCACTGGCCCGGTACGGTACCGGCCCAGTTACTGAGGCAACACAGCAATAATAACAATAATATTAATAAAACATTTTATTTATAAAAGGTGTCGTACAAGAGAAAAGATTAAAAATAACAAGCAGAGAAATATTAGACATTTTTACTGGAGGTACAGAAAAAAAAAGATTCTACAGAGCAGTGTTTCTCAAAGTGGGGGTCGAGGGCCTGGAGGGGGCAGCCATGGCAGGCTAACGAGGCCCCAGAAAGTTGGAGAGAAGATGAGACAAAAGTAAAAATAATAAAAAATGAACCTAATACACTTTTTATCATAACATCTAAACTGTTTTTTACAACGGCTTAGTATGTTTTTTTAAAAAAAGGAAGGGGAAGAGTAACTTTCTGGCAAAAAACTTTAAAAAATTTGAGATTAATCTAATGGCTCCTAGAACATTTGAGCAGTCGAAAACATGCTAGAAGTTTGGAGAAATTTCTGAGTTTCAAACTTTGAACATTTTCAACTTTTGAAACTCAAAAAAAAATTTCTAGAAAATTTCTGAAATCAGTCTCAAAATTTCTGAGTTTTTTTGCAGAAATTTACTCCTTTTTTCTATCTGCAATGACTAATGTACAAATACACATTTTTTAAAATCATTATTTTTTGTCAGAAACGGTAAAAGCTTTGGTATCTAACTTTCAATTTATAATTCTGAACTATTTTGTGTTGGTTTATGAAGACTTAGTAAAATCCAAAGAAGGGGTTTGAATGCTTTAGCAAAGCACAGCATTTTGCTTTTAATTATTTTTTCTGCTGCAAAATGTTAATAACACGTAGTTCTTTTTCTTAGGAGGCCATATTCTTTTCAACTTGCACCTAAAGTTTCAGCTTTTCTTTCAGTTTCTCCTTGTTGTCTTTTAAGGTAGTAAAACTGATGCAGTTTAATGAGATTGTTTCTGCTCCTCTTCCTCTCCAGACCACGTTCTTCCCTCCAGAGTCGTTTCCTCCAGCCTTTCCCTCCATCGCAGCCTGGTGAGGGTCTCTGAGGGGAGAGTCCAGCTGAACTTGGAGCCAGGTTTCACTTTATTTCATGGAGACTTTTTGAGGTTCAAAGCTCTGATGGAAAGTCTTGAAATCAAACAGAAGGGTTTTTTTTTTCTGAAACAGGAAGTGGATCAGGGTTTCCTCTGCCTGCGATGACGCCGGAGGAAGAGCTCTTGAGCAAGGCAGTGGTGGTGCTCTCCTGCGCCTCCTACAGGAACCAGGTGCTGCACGTCTTCATCCGGGCCGCGCTGCTGGCCTCCGCCATCCACTCTGTCGCCAGCAGCAGGAAACGTGAGGATGACTCTTCTTCTTCTGCTCTCAGCCTTTTGCCGCTGCTAGCTACTAGTAGCATCTAGCTGCTAGCCACTAGCAGGTAGTACTACTAGCTCCTTGCTACTAGTAGCTTCTAGCCACTAGCAGTTAGTACTACTAGATACTAGCTACTAGCTGTTAATATTACTAGCTACTAGTAGCTTCTAGCCATTAGCCATTAGTACTACTAGCTACTAGTAGCTTCTAGCCACTAGCAGTTAGTACTACTAGATACTAGTTACTAGCCGTTAGTATTAGTAGCTACTATAGCTTCTAGCCACTAGCAGTTAGTACTACTAGATACTAGTTACTAGCCGTTAGTATTAGTAGCTACTAGTAGCTTCTAGCCATTAGCCGTTAGTACTACTAGCTACTAGTAGCTTCTAGCTACTAGCCGTTAGTACTACTAGCTACTAGCTCTTTGTTACTAGTAGCTTCTAGCCATTAGCCATTAGTACTACTAGCTACTAGCTCTGTTACTAGTAGCTTCTAGCCATTAGCCACTAGTACTACTAGCTACTAGTAGCTTCTAGCCACTAGCAGTTAGTACTACTAGCTACTAGCTCTTTGCTACTAGTAGCTTCTAGCCATTAGCCGCTAGTACTACTAGCTAATAGTAGCTTCTAGCCATTAGCCACTAGTACTACTAGCTATTAGCATAAATCCATAGATATTTTATTCTTCAATAAATGGTAGAAGCCTGTTCTTTATTTCTGTTCTATTTCCAGAGGAAATCTTCAACACCTTCAGCTTCTTGAGGAACATGTTTTCTAACGAGTTCATCCTTCGTCCCGGAGCCGAAGTTCAGGTGAGGAGATCTGAAGCCGAGCGAAGGTTTCACCGACCAGACGCTTTAAATGTTTTTATATTTACTGATGTCTGCCTGTTTTCCAGGACTTTGAAGAAGCTTGCTACCTGCTGGTGAAAAGCGCAGTTCTCCAGGTCCACCAGCAGGAGGTGCTGGTCACAGACAGGGGCCACCGGACGCTGGCGTTCCTCACCAGCATTCTGGATCCGTTTGTGCAGGGATATCAGGTGAGCTCAGCTGGGATCAGGTATTACTATTACTGTTTGATAAACCGTTAGTCAATATTTATGGTGTGATTTCATCTTTTTTTTTTTTTTTTTCAAATATTCATCCAAACGTGGTTTAATCCTTCCATTCTTTCCTCCTATTCATCCTTCTATTCCTTTTAATTTTTCCTTCCTCTCTTTCTTCCTTGTTCCTTTCTTCCTTTCCTATCCTTATTCCGATCCATCCTTTCTTCCGTTCTACCCTTCCTTGCTATTGTTTGTTCCTATTCCTTCCTTCTTTTCTTCCCATCATCCTTTCTTGCCTGTTCTTCCTTCCATTCCTTTCTGTCCTTTCTTCTTTCAGTCATTCATTCCTTCCCTTTCCTCTTTTCCTTCCTTCCTCTCTGTCCACTAGAGGGCACTGTTGATGCGACATCAGTCATCAGTCAAACGTCAGAATTTCAAGCATTCAGTTTAACAATATTTTGATTTTCAGAGTCTCTGCTCCTGCAGTAGCACGGAGCTTCGTCCACCAGTAAAACCAGTTCATACTGGAGGCAGGAAGTGTGTCTCCAGTCTCTCCTGAGGTTTCTTTCACATCATGTTCTGTCCTTTCACACTCGGCTCTCCCTCCACTCTGGGGTTTTCCCAGTAGTGAAAAAGCTTGTTGCACGGTCGGCGTCCTGCTGAGTGATGCTGCATGAGGACGCCGGCGCAGTTTGAGCTGATGTGTGAAAACGGTTTTAATAGTTGGGTTGTTTTTTGTTTTTTCTCCCAGATGGTGTGCAGGTTCCTCTGTGAGGAGGCGACGGAGAGTCTGACTGAGAAGCAGTTTGTTCCTGCTGTCCGGAAGTTCTTCATCAAACACCTTCTAACAGGTTTTGTGAAACATTTTTTATTTACATTATTTCTAGAGACATAAAAATGTTTGTTTATTTATTTTGGTGTGTCTGCATCATCCAGGAGGGTTAAAATATGTGGAGGTTTTGTCGTCGGACCTCCAGAAAAACGCTCTGGCAGCGTTACTGAGACTCGGAGCGGTGCAGAAACTCAGAGGGTAGGATGGGTTTTATTCTTCCTCGTTGGTATTTTTGGAAAAGTAAAGACCCGACGCTTCAATTTCAGGGTTTGTTTACAGTGTTTAGTCAATCAGTTCTTGGTTAAATAAGTTATAATAAAAGTTTTTAAGAGGACTGGTGGTCATAAGGACAAACTGGGAAACTGGTATTATTACTGTATATTGGGCAAAAAAAGCATTCTAGTTGATTTCATAACTTACTATTTTTAATTAATATTTATGTGATTATACTTAATTATATTATAAAATTTTTATAATTGTTTTATTTACTTAATTTTCTATTAATTATATATACTTCTTAAAAATATTTATTTGTATGTATTTACTTAATTTTTTATTAAGTTATATTATATTGAATGTTTTATTTTATTTTTCACTATAATTATGCATTTTTTTTTTTTTTTATTATAATTTATAATTATTATTTATTTTTATTATTACTATTAATGAGGATATTGTTATTGTGTAAAATAGTACACATTTCATTTTATTATTTTTATTTACTTTTTTATTTATGTTTATACTTTTTATTATTATTATTCATTAATCTTATTTTATTATACTTAATTATTTAATTTTATTTATTTTTACCATAATTATTTATTTATTTTTTATAATTTATTATTATTCATGTATTTTATTTCTGTTATAATTATTAATACCTATTCATTTTATTTTTTATTATTGTTACTGATAAGATTTTGGCTTCTTTGTATTGTGTGAAATAACACACTGCCTTGAAAAATTATGCACTTTTCACCAAATTATAATCACACTTCACTTCATAAAGACAAAATAGGAAAACGAACAAATGATGTAATAATGGGTCGGGGGCGTGGCCAGCAGAAGCTCATTTGCATTAAAGTGACGGCGCCCTAAAGCAGCTTAATCTGAAAGGAACTCAAAATAAGCAGAGCAGATTAAAACCTTGTCATCTAAAAATGATTTTGTGCAAAATATGTAATGAACATGTTTTGTGGACCTTTCCTAATGTGTTCAAGGAAGAATAACAGTTCACCTTTAAATCAGTCATTTCACTCGTCATTCATCTAAAACTTTTTGCGTCTTGAGTTTTGGGCCGTAGTGAGAATAACTGGAGGCGTTGCCGTTTGTTTCCGCCAGAGGAGCGGATCAGGAAACTCTGAAGGTCAACATGGTGATGGTGAACTCCCTGGAAGACACTCTGGGTGAGAAACAAGCAGAAAATCTTTCATTTCTCATCGAGAATTTAAACAAATCTCCATGAGAACTGCTTAAATTCTCATCGAATTTATTTTATTTTGTAGGAGGAAAGCTGCCGACTCAGAAGCCGCTCGCTGCTCGACTCTAATCCGGAGACGCCGTCCATCGAAGCAGACGATCGGTGCAACGCGGCGGGTTCGCTCTTCTGAACGCAGCGACCCGATTGGCCGGTTGAACGGGCCGGGCCAGCCGCCGGAACAAATGAGTCGCATCAGAACGCGACTGCAGCTGGTTTGTTTTTCTCTTCTCGTGTTTTCCAGGCTTTCAAAAGTGCTTTTTATAAACCTGCATTAACGGCGGATTAACGGGGTCTGAAAAGGTTCAACAGAGATCGTCTGAATTCACTCAGAACGGCGGCCATTTTCTATTCTTCTCTATGCTTTTTATACAAACACTCTCACCCTCTGAGTGGCTTTTAGTTGTCATTTGGAGCCACTTATGGACCTACTAATGCAGTGCGGTGTGGACTTTTACCTCTGACAGATTTACTTTGTCTATTATTGAACAGCCACATTCAGAAGTTTGCATACAGTCACCATTTATCCTTTTAGGGTGGAACGACAAAACTATTAAAAACAGTGATTTTTGGTAAGATCTGGGTCCACAACTCCAGATTTATGATTTGTTTCCTCTAACTCAGACAGGTTTGGTTGAAGCTTTCCTCACTTGACTTGGTTAAATTTTAATTCTAATTGTCTTTTTAATTCTGTCCGAGTGTGGGAAAACTCCCGTTGATTTGAGGATAGTTCACACGCTTTGATTGAGATCGAGGTTTCCCAGAAGCTTAACATTTTCCAAATTTAAACTGGTTTTAAACTGGTTTCCTTGTGTTTCAGGTCATTTTTCTTGTTCGTTTCAATCGGTTATCTTGTTGTTCCACCTTGATCAAAAAATAAAGCTGTTCAAGTAACTCAGAAATCCAACACTCATGCCCACGACTGCATATCTGACCAGAGCTGTATTAATTTAACTTTTGTCAGCCTTATTTACTCTAACACTTTAATAAAATAGAGTTTTCTATATTTAAAAAACAGAACAGAACTGTATTTTTGTTCAAACTGAGTCTGATTTCCCATCCACTTTTACGCCTTTTCCTAGAGTGACAGAAATTCAGCCATGTTTGTTTACACAGCGGAGATGTTGCTACAAAATTAATGTCAGGTTCAACGTTAGCCAAATGTTACATGAGTCTCACCAAAGACGCCTGTTTGAGTATTTGTTTGTTAGGATTCACTTTTCATACTTGGTTTTGAGTTGTAGGACTTTTTAGTTTTGCTACAGGGTGGAAACGGGGAGAAAACATGAAAATAATCTGAACTGCTTTGTTGGTTGGTTAAATATTTTACCTTTGAGGCAAAACAAGGCAAAACTCACCAGTTATAACGATTTGTTCAGATTTCTGCTGCAGTTTTATAGCCTCATACTTTGTAAGATATATGTGGAACATTTTTGTGCCGCATATTTAATAATACGTTGACCATCTTGGAATACATGTTCAAATATCCATGAACAGTCAAGTCCAACTTCTCTGCCATATCAGCTGCTTAAAGGGCTTAGAATTCTGAATCTTCATCGGTGCAGACAGAGCGTCTGCATGGCATGGCATGATATTAAGTGGGTAATTACTGCATTTTCTTAACTTTTGAAGCAGTAAATATGGCATTTGAGTTGGAATGCTGCAGAATTTTCAGTCTATGAAAGATATGAGGTATGAAACTGCATATGTGACAGTATAAAATATGCAATGCTGGAGCATTGTTTACTTAAAGCGGCTTGTGTTAAAACACTACATGAATGCAAAGCAAATGTAACAAAGTGGAGGTGCTTTTAAAACTTTATCAATTCATAAAGAAATTATTGCAAAGTCGTAAATGACGTAAAGTTCAAGTTTAAAACTTGTGGGGATCTAAATCTAAAGTTCCCAAAATTAGTTGGTCTGGTTTGTTTTTGTTCTGAATAAAACCTCAGGTTTTGGTTCATGCAACAAACAATGAAAGGAAAATACCTTAAATGTCGCCATTTATGCTGAATTATAAACAAAACCTGAAAAATATGAGAAATTGCATTATTATTTTTATTATATTCAAGGACGTTTTCATGCTTTGAGTCATAATACTTGTCCTGTCAATTTTGCAATAATTTGAAAAAAGGTTTGGGTGTTTGTTGTTTTTTTTCACAATGACATTAGGATCATTGTAAATAGAAAAAAAAGTAAGAAAGAATTTTGCCAGAAAAACTCAGAATTTTTTGGAAATTATCTAGATAAAAAAAGAAAGAATCTGCGCTGGAAAAGTCCAAAATTTGCCAGAATTTTTTTTTTATTATTATTAAAAAAACAGTCTAAGAAGTCAAAATCTTTCTAGAAATAAACTTATAAATTTTGAGATTAATCTTAGAAATTTTCTGGAAATCAAACTTGGAAATTTCTGAATTTCAAAATTAGTTTGTTTCAAAATTTTTGGCTTTTGAATGTCAGAAATTTCTAAGTTTTTCTACAACATTTCTGAGATTAATCTCAAAATTTCAGATTCTTTTTCTTTAATGTTCAACTTTTCAAGCTCAGAAATTTCCAAGTTTTTCTAGAAAATTTCTGACACTGATCTCAAATTTTCTGAGTTTTTCACCTGAATTTTGCTCCTTTCTTCTATCTACAATGGCCTGAATTTGCTGTTGTAGTTTTTTTTTTTTTTCCAACATATTTGCCTGGGAGAATATATTTTCTAAATTAATTTGTTACCTTTTGATGGCATTTATTCAGTTGAAACGTATTTCTGGAAGCTAAATATTTCCTATTTGAGTGTTAGTGGAAGCAAATAAAATGTTTTTCTGAACTTTAAATAAACAGGAAGGAAAGCATGTTCAGAATAGCTCCAGCTTTAAAAATAGATAAGAGTTTTGTTGTTTTCTGTTCTTGAGAACATTGTTTTCATCGATCTTAACCTGAAAACCCTGCAGGAAGTGAACTCAGCCAGCAAAGCAGCAAAAAATAATCTATACATGAACAGCCAAAGTTCAGATCTGCCATATTTGTGTGTTTTTGTTTCAGTTTCATCGTGTGTATGTTCAATGTTTGCATTAACTGTGTTAATCTCCGAGGCTGATGAGCTGAAAAGCTTGTAATAAAGTGTTTTCAGAGACAGTCCTCAGTGTGTCTTTAATTTTACACTAACTGGGTTGAGTGGTGAGGATTGTTTGATCGTCATTAATGTGACTCCGTCGCTCCGAAACGCTCGGCCTGTTTGATGCGCCGCTCTCTTATGGTTCAGAAAGCCTCTTTGATCGCAGCTGATTAAAACATGAAGCCTGTGTTTGATCATGATTAAATCTTAGCTTAATCATCTTCAAGCTCCTCCAGTGGTTTGCTGTCTTTATGCTGACTGTTGGCGACATTGTGAAGAGAGGTTTTGGTGAGGCTGGTATAAGCAGCTCTTATTATCTTAATGAACATGTTTGGGACCTTCTGCAGGCATCAGTTTCAGTTCAAACATGACTCGCTCTGAGTGGCGTTACAGCTCATATTCACTATATTTCCGGCTGTTTGGGGGATTAACTCGCTGCTAGGCTGAAACGATTCCTCGAGTGATTCGATTATTAAAATTCCTCGAGGAAAACTGATCCACCTCGAAGCCTCCTTATATTATGTGTTATTATTTATCGCACCGTGTTCCGGCCGGGACTTTATTTACTCTCTCACTTCCGCCTGAGTTGTTGACCAAAGCTAAGTGTTAGCAGCATAACGTCCAGTGTTCAAGTTCGGCCTGGGAGGATTTTATTGAGTCATGATAATGTTCGGGTTTTTGTCTTTTTCCGGGGACCAATAAGCATCTTAAAATGACGGCAGCGA
>CAEGAE010046277.1:0-10858 GCA_903067095.1 Girardinus metallicus
AAAGGAAGGAAGTCTTGTTTGTCAAAAACATGTGAAAGAAGGTGATCTGACCAGGTGATATAAAGAAAAGCAACTTCTTGACCTTCAAAATAATTTTTACTAAATAAAGACAAATCTGTAGAACCTGTGAAAATGTTGCAGAAAAACTTGAAAAGGATAAATCATTCAGTGGAAGAACAAGCATGAATCCAATGCCAGCGACACAACATATTAGTAGATATTGTGAGTTAGAATTTTTAATGTCCAGCCTGAAATCCAACTCACCAAAAGAAACGAGGAAAAGATTTGCAAAGCTTGTGGAGACACTCCCTAAAACACTCGGAGTTGTAACTGCAGGACTGAGCAAATACAACAGCAGGAAACTCCTCAAATTTTTATTTGTAAAAAAAAATCTTTTCAACCACATGTCCTTTGGCTTTCACTTCACATTAATACAAAATTTGGGGTATAAATACTTTAGCAAGGCACAGTAACAGCAAATGTCACCCTGCATCTGAATTGATCATCTCAACAAATCCCTGTGCACCGTCTCATTCTCTGCCAGTCTTTATTTTTCCTTTGCTGCAGCACATTTAGAACGATTGTTGTTCCTCACATGTATTATTTTCAAAGTGAAAAACAAAGCTTCAAGCTTTAAAAGATGGTCTCCAGCTGACAACAAACACAGAAGATGGAGGTTGATGCTCTCCACCGCTGCCTGTGCTGAGCAGGCTACCCTTCAAACGTTCAGACAGCCATGAGAAACCCCAGAGACCATCAGTTCCTCCTCTGTATCCTGCTCCTACTGCAGCTGCTCCTCTTTACAACACACACACATCAGGCATTTATTTCATACCACTGTCCTCTTAGTATGCCTGCCTTTTTCACCCAAGCATCTGGAGGTGAAAGAGATCTCAGAGGGGGATTGAAAACAGGAAGCCACAAAGTACGGTTAAAGCAGGCTCAAAGGCTTCCAGGAATTAATTGAAAGCAGCTGAATCTGGATGTTTATCAAATTACTGCTTATTTTTTTGCCATATTATGAGTCATTCAGAAATGCACAGTGTAGACAAATTAACGTGAACCCCTGCAGAACAGCAGCTGTGCAGTCAAATTAAATGAAACTGAAACTGATGATTGTTTGCAGAGGATGTGAGCAGTGTTGGCTTTTCAGTTTCTCCTGCTACAAATGTGGCAAATGAAGACAGCCTATTCCCTTTTTGCACCATTAAGACAGGCTCATCCTTCTCTAGTTATATTTCACATAAGCACATCTCAAACTCTTGTCATTTTAAGATTGTTGTAGTCACAACTTTTGGTGTCAGCTACATTAGCATTCCTGTTAAAGATGTGAATAATCACTTTGAAATATGTATTGCAGTAGCTAAATGTTTTTAAACCCCATACGAGTATGTTATTTCGAGTACAGGAACGTTCGTCAATGACCTTCTCAAAATCTAGGGAAGTGAGTTAAATGACAGGCTCAGCTTTAGCCTCCCACCCGAGTAAGATCCCACATCAACTCCTGGGGCTCCATAATCATTAATTGCATCTACCTTACAACTGTTTTGAAATTTGATTTAAAAAAAAATAACTGTCCTATTGTAATCATGTGAGGTCTGCTAAATACTACTGGATCTGTTTTAGTCAGATAAGAGCGTTTGGCAGCAAACACTCAGGTCGGTTTAGCATGAAAAACAAGATTGGGAAAGCAACTTCTGTCCACTGTGAAGTACTGTAGATGTGGACCATTTTCTCCAAAAACCAAGAACTTTGCATTCCAGTTGTCAAAATCTGGACCACCCTCTGAAGTCTAATTTCTCACTGGAAGCAACTTTGACTAACCCAGTTACAACCTGCAAGGCTCATCTTGTCCCTCAGGAGTAAGATTGAGAGCAACACTTGGGCAGGTTGTGAATAAGACTGTCATGACACTGTCATAAACATGAGTCTTCATGAATATTTATGACTGTTGTCATAAAGTGTCATTCGGTAAATCATACTTAATACAAAGTTGACATTATTCAAAATGTCTGTTATGACAACTTGACATGAACCAAGAAATCATGATCTGACAAATTTGTTATAAAAGTATTACTGATTAAACTTTAATAACATGAAGCTACATACATTTTTAAAGTTATTCATGAAGACTTACGACGGTGTCATTCACAACCCGACGAAGTGTTACCAGATTGGGTTTTGTTACAAGATAAAAGGGCATGTCAAAAAAAAAAAAAAAAAAATGCTATAGCACCTACAACTAACGTTTACGGAAAGTAAATCTTAAATTGTTTGAGAGGTACTGCAAACAGTGCTTGGGCAGCACCACGAGCTACTACGGTGTCATTGCCTCAGGTGTGATTAAAATCCAGCTCAGCATTTAATGGACCTCAGCATAAGACTATGCATAGTGTAAGTGCTGATAACTGGGTTGCTTGGGTTTGACAGCTTTAAGAGGCTTTTCAGTGACACTCCCCTTCCTATAAATACAGCATGCTGCACCTCCTGTTCAACAGGAGGTTTTACTCTGCAGGAAGCAGAAAAGGTTGGACTCTAGACAAAAAGGACCACATGACTGGAACCTCACTCTACAGATAAATATGGGCAGTTTATGCATATTTTGCAAATTGCTGAACGTTAAACAGTTTTCCTTTAGTGAAACTTGATCTAGTTGAGGCATATCGCAAAGAGTTTCAGGTAAGAGGGAAAGAAAAAATAAAATCCCGGACTTGTTCAACAGAACACACCATATTTGCAATGGTACCTCAACATGAATCTTTGAAAACACAATACTGCCATCTAGTGGTAAAACGGCCACAATGTTAGAGCAAAATAAAGTTTTATTGAGTTACCAAATATATATACACATACAAAAATATCACAGCATATGAAAAAATTAAACAGTTGTAGACCCCTCAGAAGACATGGGCACAGCAACATCCTGCAAATAAAGCAGACAGAAAGTAAACACAAACGATGTCACTCAAAGAGGCTGCAAGTCATCTCACCGTGTTCACATCCTCAATAACGACACCCCTTCCTGAAATCTCAAGGTCACTTTCTGTATCGTTTTTTGAGGCAAATTCCTCACTGTCTGTCTCTTCTGTGGTGGTCTGAGGGGAGAAAGACAAATCCCTTAAGGGTCAACATATCCAACAGCTACAAATAGCTGAATGACTTTAGAATCGTGTCAGGTTATTTAGAAGAATTACATTTAAGCTAGTCAAGAACACCAGCTAATGTAGGTGTCCAATTATGGTAGTCAAATAGTGTCTGGCTTTTTTGATGTTCAACCCACATTAAGCAGAGGACTCAGATTTCTACAAAAGTCAGACTACAATTATCTAACAACGTTTGATCAACGACATATACACAAGGCAACACACCAATACCAACTGGCCTGACATGTCAATTAGTGAAAGGTCATATAAACAAACCTCATAGTCAGGGTCATTTGAGTCATCATCATCTGGAAGTTCCCTAGAGAGCTCAACCATCCAGAATGGATCCTCCTCTTCCTCATCATCAAGCTCATCAATTTTTCTCTTGCTGCCTTTTCCACATGGTTTCGTAGGAGAAACACTGACTTCTGTTTAGAGAACATGCAAAACCAGCTACAATAATCCATAGCATCTCATCACAGGTAGATGAAACTCCACTCATGAATATACTAGTTGAGTAAAGCAACTATTTAAAGCTCATTTGCCTTCTAGAAAAAGTGCAAGTAAATTAGTCATTGTATGAGATTAAAGCAGCGTCTCCAGCATAATAAACTAAGTGTAAAGGTAAGAATTAAATTCCAGCTTCAGCATAGGATTTAATATATGTTGGGTTATATCTTCAATTAAGTTTTTATTATTCTTTCCATTAAAAATAAAAACATTTTATTCTTAATTTTAAAGCCTATGCAGAATGTTGACATGCTGAGGAGGTAGTGTGACAATTTGAGTCCGCTCTGTTTGAGCAGAAACTCAATTAAAACTGGCAGGAGCCGGACGTCCACGCTTTAACGTGAAAACAATCTAGGTTACTTACCTGGGGACAATGAGCGCCCAATGCTGCGGGACACCGGGTAGCCCAGGGCGGCCTGCGCCCAGCAGGGCAGGATGCGCAGCAGCAGCCGGGTGAACCGCGAGAGGCGCTTATGGCCAGTGAGGCTGTGACGTGTCGGGCTGGAAGTCACGGGATAGGAAAGACTTTTCTGCTGAGGCGCCCACACAATTCCGCGGAAGGCCCTTACCTGCAGTCGTGCACAGAGTTAGTCCTCGCCTGAGGAAGTTTCACTCCATGTTGGTTTTGAAACAAAAACTTACAACGATGCTGAAAGGCCAGAGGAGGCTGCGCACAACAGAGCGAAACACGCCGTCTCTCCTCACCACTTTGCCCTACAGGTGGAGACACAGACGGTGAGACGCGCCGAACAAACAGACTGATCACAGACACATGGCCGCGGCGTTTTTCAGAGTTTATCCTCACCTCAGAGTTCTCAAGCTGCGCCACAGCGTCCCCGGAGGTTTCACAAGACATGGTACTGCGGGACAAAGCCTGGACCTACCGGGTCTGCAGTGAGGAAGAGACGCTCATGAATGTCACTGAGAGGTTTGGGGCCTAAAATGTATTTTTCTGTTACGTCGATGTGGCCAATGAGCACAGGCAAACGCACCTGGTGTAATCAACACACACCAATAGACATGTCTGGCTAATTAACGCACACTAGAGGGGCGGAATGTGGGCCCAACTGGTGGACTCTAAAACCGATGATTAAGACGCTATAAACCTTCATGTCTGCCGTTTTCTCATTTAAAAGGAAAACCGCATTAATACACACAATACTTAGCAAATGTTCGGATACCTTTTTTTCAGTCTATTAACAGATACCCCAAAAAATAAAAACAAAGGCACAGCTCACATTTGCAAAAATAAATAAATAAATTATTTATATATATATATATATATATATATATATATATATGTATGCATATCTTCTTTCCAGGACTTGCATGTGGGTCTTATCTTTATTCATCTCTGTAGGCTGGAAGAAACAAGTAAGCCTTGAACAAATTATGTTTGTCAGAATGTATATGTATTTTCTTTAAGTTAAACTTTCATCTTTAGTTTCCAGTTATTTCCTAACAGGAGGACCATCTGTTGTGGTTTTCTGTGCAAACTGCTTCATTATTTGATGGCATTCTGCATGCCTCGGCTACTGAGAGCGGCTATAGAAGCAGGTTTTCTTGAGGCAACCATTTTGATCTAACCTCTAACATCAAAAGGCATTTTTCTCCACACACCTGTTGCTCACTGGATTGTTTGTTTTTCTCAGACTGCGTACACGATTGTGTATGAAAATCTAAGTAGATACTTAGACCAACAACCAAGTTACATTCACTTAAAGTCACTTAAATCTCCTTTCCATAATTTCTCTCATTTTGAGTTATAACTTCAGTGATCGCCGCCTCATGTAGATGCTTATATACACTGTTACCCTAATGATCCTGAGAATACCTCATCACCCTGCAAACAGCCAGGAGGACAATAAAAGGCTTGTAACTATTCATCCTTGACAGCTACTGTCAAGGACGAACATCCAGTTTCTGAGATTGACAATGATCAAAAACAAGCATTGCTATAGTACTGACTTTCAAACACTCCTTTCTTATTTTCTTCTCTTTTTTTACATCTTTAAATCTCAGTTAGGAATCGCTGTGTTTTTGGCTCTGTTAAGATCTTCAGGATTGCTGCTAACATCATTTTCTAATTTTCTGTAAGTTTTCAGCAAAGTCTGGCTGGAAAGGGTTGATACATGTAACCAGCTTAGTCCAGAATAATGGCTGAATTATGAATGCCATCAAGTGACATTTAAAACTTGGTCACAGAGGATGAGCAAGCACTAAATCATTACACGGATGACCTGAGCTGCCCTCCATCCTCAGCCCACACATTAATTCATCATTAGAGAATCAGAGAGAAACTTGGTGCTTTCTCTTATCTTTTAACAATGGGCAATTTAATTTCACTTCCAAATAGCAAATGTATACCTTTAGTATAACTTTGTAGAAAAAAAAATATTTGGATGAACTTATAGAGTTTGAGTTGTGCCAAAGACAGTGCCACTGAAATAATGTTTCTGTTACTCTGCTTTAGTACAATTAAATCCTCAAGAACAAAAAAAAAAAGACTGATTATGTACAGAAAATTTCAACTTTAAGAGTCTTCGATTCGCCGCTTCTATGGCTTAAATAACGAATGGTTGTCACTGCTTGGCTCGTTGAGGGAAAATATTCTGGGGACATAGTTCAGAGAAATGGGAGTGCTGGCACATGAATGCATGGATAAGAGTAACAATGCTTATGAAGAACATGTCAAACTCACGCCTACAAGAATTTCTTCAACTTCATTATAGTTTTTGCCACTGAAGTGCTGGAAAGTGCTAGGTCTCCTACTTTCTGCATGTTAAACAACATTTCTTCTGACTTGTGCATTTTACCTGATCAAATCATTATTCATATCTTCCCTTTATTAACTCACATTTGGTCTAGAGACCTTTATATTACTACTATCTTTTAAGGTAGTCACTGCGTTCCATTATAGACATTATGACTCCTCTGCAACTTTAAAAATCTGTCCTCAGCTGTCCTTCGCTAGTTTCTTTTCATGCTTTTTCGCATAATTTCTCAGTTTCAAAAGTGGAAATGAATGAAAATATTGTGAGCAACAAGCCCACTCAAAACTAAAAAAAAAAAAAAAAAAAAAAAGACCAAAATACCAAAGGGATCGACTATTGTCGTGAACTGAAGAGCAAAGCTCGCTGTCAGAAAATGAATTAGGTGGCGAACTCATAGTCCAAGCATATAGTCAGAGAAAGAGCACACACTGTGTGAGCAGCTGTGTGCAGCATCAGAGGAAGCAGCTGCCTCTCATCATCACATGAGAAAAATAAAATACGCCCCCTCCCACATACCCCCAAGTCTGTGTCTTGAAACCAGAAAAAGCCGCAGCTACGGCTGACTGGCTGCAGCTTGCCTCGTTGATAGTGAAGAGAGATTCCAGGGCAGACACGTGGAATATAATCAGCTGCACTGAACAATAGCAGCACATTCTCAAACATTCACAAGAGAAAACAGAATGCCTGAAATTTCACTGAGATATTTTCCTTAGGAGTAAAGGAATGTGATTGTTTGGGCTGTAAAAGCTGTTCAGGAGTAAAAAACTGAGAAGCAAAGTGAGCTTGCAGGGGCACAACCTCTGCTGCAGAGGAAGATAACGAACAGAGGAAGGTGCCAAAGCATATTTATTCAAGCACTATCCTCACAGTCTGAGGAGCTGACACCAACAATGTTGGGCTTTGACTTTCTTAGTCTCACTGAATGCCTGTTACATTGCTTTTTAACAGCCTGAAATACTTCATGGTATTAATGTCTGCACCAGTGTGAGGAATGCTTCATGACATACATGAGGGGAAATGCAAGCCACATGCAACTTTACAAAATTAAGGCCGCCTGTCAAGACTGACCCCATAATAATACAAACATCAAATCTATTACATTTGCAACATTTAGCAGATGTTCTTAAGCAAAGAGGCTTAGGGAGCTGCTCAGTATTCATGATGAAGACGCCGACGGTAAACGTGAGTCATCTGAGTTGATTCATCTCTCTTTAGTGAGAGAGCTACTTCAAGAGTTGTGAGATGGGCAACTACACTGCCAGAAAGAACACAGTGCATTAAAATGTTCAAATGTGAAAAGCATATTTTTCTTGCTTTGGCTTTTTTTTTTTTTTCCGACATCGTATTGTTTGTTATATATTTCCTGCTGCAGTGGGCTGGAGGCAAATTGATTTTTTTTTTCCCCAAGAGTACCCACGGAATCAGAAGTAAATCTTTAACAGAACAAAGAGGGAAGCTGAAATTAGAGCCATCATCCTTCTAGTATTTTATGCAAAAAGACAAAAAAATTACTTCAGTTGAAGTATCATTAAACAGCAGGATTCTGGTCACTTTTAAATAAGGATTTAACTGCGACAAAGTGGTCTAGATTGTATTTACTCACCACTGTCCCTTAAATAAGTTAATAATTTTACTCCATTTTATTTTAGTTATTCATAATAATTTAGCACAAACATTGCTGTTGTGACTTTGCTTCGCATCCTATGCAGGGACTGTTTGCGGTAGCATTATGTTTCATTTTACATCGAGACATGTTTATAAAGCAAAGACTACTGAAACATCAGCGAGTTTGATGTTAAATGGTTCATTTATAGTAAATAATGTTTTTTTGTTTTTTTATTTATACTCACCACTGTTGGTCACTTTGTTCTGATCCTACATCCAGAACAGGTGTATGGGAGCACTTCTTGTTTTTAAAGGTTTATGATGTCATTGATTGCATCACTAGATTCAACCCAATGAAGGGCTTTCTGTTTTTCTACATTTTATTTCTTTTCTGTAAAGTAACCTTTTGAACTGTACTGTATGAAGTGTTTTACTTTGAAGCAATTTAGCTGTGTAGACAAGTTTGTAAATTAGATATTTATTTAGATTTTATTCTTCATTAAATTTATTTTCCAATGGGTCATACTGATTAGGTAAAGTTCTGTGTAAAACCAGTAAAATTTTGGCAACTGGGAGCTTAAGAAGGCAGAAATGAGGATGTCATTAAATAAAATACACCAAGAAGAAATTCAAAATATCCCCTGACACTTGTAATACACTAGTTCTTAATTTTTTCAATTATGCACTTAATTGCTCTGTGTTAGATCTTCAAAATTTGGGATGTTGCTTTAATACAAGCTGAGTTGTTTAAGCTTGTATTAAACATCTCAGCACTCATGAGTGAATCTATTCACAAACTGCAGGTAAACTGATTGCACTGCATTTCATTTAGGCGTATTATAGTAAAAGAGGCTGAATGCAAGTCATCTCCATTCCTGAAAAGTGTTTATGGTTTTCTTTCATCTTGCAGACAAAATATTTCACCATAAATACCATAGTAAAATTATTAAATAGACATCGACATGAAAAATGCATCAAAAAAAGAATAAAACATAAAGACAACAAAGCTGACAGTAACGCTCAGATGTGGTGCTTATCTGAATAAAAGCACAATCAGCTGCTTTTTAAATATGATAACATCTATGGAGTGAATAAAAAGAGGAAATGTGACAAAATGTGAAAAAGTTTAAAGTTTTTTTCCAGGGCTTTGTGTTGTTAATAAAGTCAAATCTTTTCTGTAATCTAGATTGTTGTCCACTAGATGTTGACTGCCCTGCAAACACAGAAGGTGTTGGCAGTCCTTCAGCTGGTGGGAACAAATTGAATAAAGGGGAGCCAAAGGTCACAGAGATCAAAGCAAGATTCCCTCATCACAGCACCGGCGCTCAGACTTCAAACTCCAGTCCTCGACTGCCACTGTCCTGCAGCTTTTGGATGCGTCCCTGCTACAATGCATCTTCATCAAATGAATGGTTAATGAGAAGGCTTTTTTAAAACTTGCCAACATGCCTAGGAGGTAATTCAGTCTTTGGAGCACGGATGCATCCAAAAGTTGCAGGACAGTGGCATTTATGGGCTGCAGTTGCAGTCCACCTATCTGGGTGAAAGTGTTTTTACACACTTCCGACGGACAGCTGCACAGTTTGCTAGTTGTGGAAGTTGAATAGTTGCTAGCTCTGCTTTTGAGAAAAGGACTTTAAATGCTTTTGGGTTGGCCAAGAAGGTGAGACAAAGATGTGACGTCTCTCGAACCTGTTTTGGACTTTGAGTCAGACTGTCATATTTGGATTTAAAGCAGCACTAAGGGTTTCGACATAAATGCCACTTCACGTTATCTTCAACAGTGAGTACGGCTGATTTTGATTTGCTCCAAAAACTTGACTTCATCATTAAGGACAGTGCCCTGAGGTGACGGCTGTTCACCTGGTAACACTTCTTCTTTAGCTTTCCGTGTCAGCACTTACATTATCATAATTTGCATAAAGTCTGCACTTTTCTTTATTTCTGAAAACCTTTCGAGACCCATCACTGTCCAGTGCATCAAAGTGTGCGACTATCGGAGGGCTGCTTGTGTCTGCTTTACTTTTCATGCCTCCATTCCTGCTCTACTTCTCTGAAGGTGATGGATGCTCTTGAAATCCGCAGGGACAGCCAGTCATTAGGCCCGCAGGTAAAGTGAATCACACTGCATGACTGTGCTTAGGGGGTAGGGAGTGTTACGATTAGAAAGTAAGAAGTATGGCAGTGAGTTCGGGCCGTGTTCGTGGCGGACGTTTCAGGGTCGCATTGTCATGCAGCACTAAAGCAGCCTGCAGGTCACACTGTGGGCCGGGGAGCAGCCGGAAACTGCCGCTATCCATTTGAGGTGACAATACGCCGATGTCACAAAGTCCTGGCTGTGGCTCTGTAGCGCTGTGCCTCTAGGTGTGCATTTGTCGGTGTCAGGAAGGTTTTATAACCATCTGCATTCTATCAACTCTGGTGCTGCTCACATAGATCAGGTAAGAGGTCCAAAAATATAACCGTGTAGCATCACAAGAAAGTGCTGTTTGTTGTTTATCCAATGCTTTGCACAAGTATTTCTAGCACTTTGTACTTACTGGGATGTTGTAACCGCTATCTTTACTGGATTTTAGAAGGATTTTATGAGACCTCTGCAGAGTAGTGCATACTTAGAAAAGGGAAAGAAAACAATATATATTTTTACTATTAAAAATCTGAAAAAAGTCCATTAATTTGACATTCAGTGCAACCAATTTCTTTCAGAAGCCACCTAATTTAGGAATACAATCCACCTGTGTGTGACGCAGCTGTTCTGTGTTTGTACACAGCTGTTACGTTTCTTGTTATTCTGGCACATCCACAAACTACTGACAGGTCTGATGA
>CAEGAE010046280.1:0-50084 GCA_903067095.1 Girardinus metallicus
CTGTAAAACAGCTGAAACACTGAGTGCCTTTAAATCTCGACTAAAAACCCACCTGTTTAGAGTTGTTTATGAAACATAATAATTTATGAATTTAATGAATGTTTTGATTGTTGATTCTGTTGCATGACTTTGTTTTTATGTTTATGATGTAAAGCACTTTGAAATGCCGTGTTGCTGAAATGTGCTATACAAATAAAATTTGATTTGATTTGATTTGATTTACTGTAAAAAACTAATAGAAATTTTTGTCGTCAATTCAACACCCCACTGCGTAATGAGGGTTGGCCTTGAAATATTTGGTCCGTTTATTCTCATTTTTCACTGCACAGACGGGGTCAGGAAAGGGATGCATCTTTGAAACTTGCTCCCCAAAGACCAAACAGGAAGCAAAAACTGCAACATGTATCTATGGCTCTAGCACCATATTTGCTGAATGTGAAAATGAAATTTTGAGAAATTAGGTTTGTTCTTGTTCATATTTTTTTTTTTTATTGTTTCTATGCAGGTACTAGCCAAAAGGAAAGAGGGGACTGGCAAGGTGAAAGTACTTTTACACTGGACACCTGAAGACATGTGAGCAAGACTTTTTTTCTTTCACTCTGTTGTCAAGATAAATAAATCTTTTGCTGACTTAGTACAGATTGAAAATGGGTAAATAAAGTAAAGAGACAGCGATTGTTGTTTTGCTGTAAATTTCATGCCTCAAACTTCATGCATTAGGAGTCGCAGTTTCTATTATTTTGAAACAAAAATAATTTTGTTGCATTGCATGTATTTTAAACAGTCTTTAACGTTTTATGTTAGTGATTAGTGCAGTTAGTGCAGCTAAAATCACAGAAATAGTGATGATCTAGAGGTTCGTATTCTTGAATCTGATGCTTTAAAATGGCTCAAATTAAGCAGATCCTGTGACAGAGAGCAGACGTCTGCTCCCCAACTTTGTTGTAACAGCTTTGGCCTTCCTGTTATAAATAATATACAGTCTCTTTGTACAAAAAAAACAGTTTGAAAATGTCCAGGAAGAAAGACATCATTTTGATGCCTCTAAATATCCATTAAGTTGTACTTGTTGTTGAATAATGTCTCCATCAACCAATTTAGGATTTAATTTTAGAGAATTAAGTGGCAGCAAGAGTCTGAGATCATACAGCTTTGTCTCACCAGCTGATTGATCACAGTGTGAATGTTCCCAATAAATTACAACTACTCCCATTGTATAACTTCAGCTTAGGAGAAGAATTGGCTTCATATGATCAAAACTAAAATAGCCCGACTCTTTTGAAGAGTGAATTGGCACCTATGCACAAACATCAACACAAGTTTTGGATAAGTTTCTAGTGCAAGATGAAGTTCATCCACCAGGCCGTATGTTGTTCAGCCCAGTGTGACCACCCAGTTATCATCCGAATCCCACTTCTTATTCCCATTTTAGTGCAGCTTCCCTGGAGGTGAGCATGGAGAGAACAAAAGCTGAGATCAGTAAATCAGTCAGGCAAAAGAACAGGCAGTTTTGGCACCATGCTCTCGTGAAGAGCTTGACATAACAATGATTCTCTGCAGAGTTTTTGCCCAAGGGAAGATGCCAGCATATGCGCAGCCCTCTTACATTCCCATTAAAGGGTTTGACAGCAAAGAAGATCAGAGGCAGCAGAAGAAGGATTGCATTGTTGAAATGAAAGGACAATAAGGGGAAAGGGATGATATTAGGGGAAGGTGGAAAGACAACAATGTGAAGGAGGCACAGTAACAGCTTTGGAAATTAAGAAATAAAAGCAAAAGGAACAATGATGGCTAAGGGCAAAGAAAACAATCATTTTTATGATATTTTCTGAGGACTTGGGTAACTCTGGAAAGTTTATTCTTCTGGAGAGACAATCAGAGACTGAGAGTAAGGAAGATAATAATCTTCCTTACTCTCCTTACTTTATAATAACAGCAAACAGAACAGTAAAGATGTGGACCAGTGGTGAAACAATTAGTGGCGAAAGAAACGGAAGGGAAAATGAAAATGGGGCAGAGCCATAATAAGGTTAGGCCGAATGAAATGAGTAATATACTGACACATTCATTAAATTAGAATATTATTTAAAAGTTCATTTATTTCTGTATCTCAATTTATTAAACACATTATATAGATTACACACACTGATGTTTTCAAGCCTTTTTGTCTGTTAATGCTGATGATTTTCTCCTTTAAACCTAAGGAATCAGAATAAACTTTATTTACAATGTTTGTGCACAAAAACAATGAAGAGATCTTATAAATGTACAAAAAAGTTTAATATTTGCATTAAATATCCTTGGTTTCGATTTGGCCATTGTTGATTGACGGTAAGGGTAATAAATCACGGCATTTAAGATTAAAATATTACATCAGACCAATAAAACAACATTTTAGTACAGAAATGTGGTCTGTATGAAAACTATTTACAATACCTGCTCAAACTAAGATTGTTTTAAAAAATTACCTGTAATCTAGGAAATAACCTTCATTTTGACTACCTTTGCCTCATTGCAGAATAATGCTAAGATCATTACTTCATATAATCCATCCACATAACATGTAAAAATAAAAGAAGTCCAACTTCAAGACTTTAACATATCTAAACATATAACTAATCAGAGAATTAAATTTTAGCTTTACCAGAAACAAGTTCTGTTGTCAACATAGTAAGATTGTTTTTCTTTTAATGCAGCTGCTGCGTTTGTGTTGCTAAAATTAGTCGATTCTGAAACTGGTGCGACATTTCCGCCAATCAGCATTTTGTCACTGCAGAGCTCTACTTTTAGTCCTCCTCAGTAATAGTTCGCTAATAAGTACTTTGAGTTAGCTAAAACCCCAAAAATAAAGTAATATAGTCAATACAGTATCTCCAGGAGTTTGTGTTGAAGGATTTGGGGAAAGTACACAAAACTCCACCGGATGAGAAACGTGCGTCTTGTTTAGTTCTCCTCCAGCGTTGCGCTGAACTCCGTATTAATGCCTACACTTCATTTGGGTGAATTGGTGAGTGAGTGTGCGCTTCTCAGTCATCGAGTCAATCATTAACTGCATGAATGTGCCAAGTCATGTCTATTAATGCCGGAGCGAACCATTCACATTCTGACTGACACTCATTAACTCAGTTTAGATAAATGAGTTACTGATTAACATGAGCCAGCCTGAACCTGATTCACCCGCGGTTCATTGAGGAAGAAGAGTGGGAAGGCTGGGAGAGACTGGGAGCTGTAATTGCTGTCTAATCTGTGATGGATGAGTGAACGGATTCCCCTGCATGGTGTTGATTGCTGCTGGATAGCAAACACTGGAATACACGGTCACTGGCTATGAATGCCTCAAACCTCAATTAGAGCCTTTCTTGGAAAAAGAACAGTTCCATCTTTTACATCGTTGTGTGTCACAATTACTTATGTAATTTTTTTTTCTTACATTATATTAAAATACACCTTTACATAAAGGCAAAAGCCTAACAACGCAACTTCTTTACGATTTTAACTTTTTTACTACCAGATTCTGATTTACTTTTATTTAAAACTGTGCTCCTCTCCTGCTCTACCTCCTACTTTGTCCGCCATTTTTACAAGAATAAAAATCTCCCGTTCACCCTGCAATGAATCTTGGGATTCGCTGGATCCATCCTTCAAATCTATGGGAAAGAAGGAAGCATTTTTGGAGGAACCTTTGAACTTGAACAGCCTTCGTTGCATCGCTGTGGCTCAGTCGACCTTCGATGGATGCAGCCCCTGACTTTGGTCCCACTCTGAGCTGCTTTCTAGATCTGATGGGGATTGACAAGTTTCAGGTTGCCCCTATGTTACTCGTTGAAGTTGGACGTCACTTCTTTGCACAAGACTATTTGATAATTCACCTTTTTTGGGGGAGGGGAATTTTTAGCCTAAACACATTTGTTTCTGAGATTGTTACTCAGCTAAATATTTACATTTACTGCAGCTCACTTCAGATCTTCAGTCATTCCTGCCAATTCTTGTGCAAAGTAATTTAACATTTTAGTAATTTCAGATGCAATTTAAGGATGAATACATTGTTCCTATAAACACAGTCTCATGGTCTGGAGTTTTTTTTTTTTTTTTTGGTGGGGGGGTGGGTTGGTTTGTTTATAAAGAAGGGAGCCAAATGGCACCTCCTCTAAGGAGCGAGACAAATTCCCCAGTTCTCATTGTGGTTGTGTGACTGAAGGATTATTCGTCACTTTCAAGTCTTTATAAATACGGTTGTGTACATTAGCGTGCAGAAGTGTGACCCATTTTGCACAGTGACCACAGACACCTAAACAACTCTCCAGTTCAGCTCCTCTGTGTGACTCGCTCATCAAAATAAAATAACTCATCAGCACCGCAGCTCGGCTTCTGCTCCGTCTGCGGAGGAACTGGAGCGCATGCGAGAGTTCAGTCACAGAACCACAAAGATGTTTACTGGGTCGCTGCTGCTCCTCAGATCCTCCTCTGTCATGCAGGGTCTGCTCTGGGCAACACGGCTAATTCAAAGCTAATGTAAACTTTGTAACTACTTTGAAAGCGACTGTTTCTTCTCTCGTCTCAACTTCTACTTGAAAGGAAGCATAGACAACAGAGGATGGAGTGAAAAAAAAACTTCCTCCTTTTTTCTTTTCCTCCATTAAAGGGAAGATGTAAGTTTTTACCAGAGCTATTTATTTCAGAATATTCCTTAATCCCTTTAGGATGTAAACGCCATGTCTCCCTTATGATTTATAAGCTGGATGTAGTTTGTGCTTTTCTTTTTAACCAGCATCTGCCACACTTGGTGTTGAATCTCTTTCTAGTTTCAAGGTCTGCACGTACATTTTGAAGGGCTTGCTGTTTCACGACTTTTGAGGTTTAGACGGTTAATGTTTTTATTTTGTCTTAACACGGTTCTCACAGTGTTGAAGTTTAGCACTCAGGACTAAAGGCAAATAATTATCAGCCAAGTTATGACGAAAGTACAAGTGTTTTTCGGTTTTCTAATTACTTTATTTGTTGAAGGAGAAAAAAGATTGCATCAATTTCACATTAATAAAATATTTTTTCTTGGTCAGACAAACTTCACTGAGCAGTTTGTTCTTCATATTCCCATGTCATCCTTTAAATAGTACTATTTTTCCCTTCCCTACTTCTGTTTTGTAACAGAAAACAAACCATTTTAAACCATGTGTGTCAATCATTTATTTATGTTGGTTATGATTAAGTATTTTTAAGAATTATGGCGATGAAACCATAAAATAAAAAACAGAAATCCTATGATTAATCTCATATATCACTGTACCTTATCTGAAAAGCTGTAGTATTATATTCATTTTGTGGTTCTGATTATCTTTTTGCTGGCCGACTCCTATGAAACCTCCTGCTTTATTATTGAATAATGCTTTATTATTATTCAAAATAATAAAGCATGAATTGATGCATGGCTGCTTTGAAACAATTGGCTCCATTTTATACCCAAAGACCTCGAGCACAAAACGACAGAAACTGCCGACGTATGGAAAGGCGACAGCATCAGGACCTGAAATGATTCCATACATTTTGCCCGTATCAAAAAAACAAAAAAAAAAAAACCTCATGATTTGCAACTTTTATTTTACCGATTTTAGATTTTTTTTTTCCCCCTCCTCACATTTCATTTTTCTTCTCTGCAGCCCCTCCAGTCTTTTGTCCTTCATGTCTCAGTTTTGCTCTCACCTCTAGATTCCGCTGTGTTGAACGTGAAGCTCTGTCTGCAAACCGTCCTGCTGAAAGGGCTGACTAGCTATGTGATTGATTCTGGCTGGGCGACTGCCTGCTTAACTTACTGCAGTGTGTGTGCATGTGTGTGCGTCTCTGGGGGCTCCTGGGATGACGCACATTGTGACGGGGGAACGCTGGGGGTAGAGACGGGGAGTGTGGAGGCTGGAGGGAAAAAGGGGGGAGTGCAGTGGACTTGCTAAGCTCTTTGTTTCTTTGTTTCTTTTTTTTCTTTTTTTTCTTCTTCTGCACCTCGGTTCGCCAAGGCAGTGCTCGCACACTTCCAGTTTTCGCAAAGGAGGTCATGAATGTTGTAGGTAGAGTCCTCTGCAGAGGAGGAACGTACTAAAGTGTGCGTGAATGAATCCCGGTCGTTTTAATCGTGACCTTATTCTATTTGGATTTAGGAAGTGAGGAAAAAACAAATCTGGCTTAATTGGTTTAAAAAATCGTAGCTTACAGATGTATACCTGCGACAAAGATATTAAGCTTGTTACCTTAAGACCGTCTCCAGAAAATTAGCTGCCATAATTTCTTCTTATCACAGTCCTACTGCTCCTTGTGTCTACACTGTTTCCTTCTTTTCTTCTTAATAAATCGTGTCATCTTTTCTCTTTTTGTGTGCAGTTTGCCTGACGTGTGGGTGAATGAGACGGAGCGATCTCAGCTGAAGACAAAAGTAGTGCACTTATCCCAGTTACCGCAGGACACGGCCATGTTGTTGGATCCCAACATCTACCGGTGAGTATGCGCGTCATCTCCAGCATCACCTTTATGCACTCATTATTTTTTTTTTTAAATAATTATTAAGACATTTCATTTCTTTTAGCAGAGTGTTTAAACTGCTGAATCAGCTCTCAACTCTGTTTTGCGAGTTAATCTGTGAGAATTACTGTCAGATGCTGGATTTCTGCGAGCACACTCGCTTTCCGCCAGCAGGTGGCGCCAAGTCTCGATTTTGAACGCTTGAGCGTGCAGGAATATCATATTTTCTCTACTTAACAGCTTTTTTCCTGCGGTGAAGGCTGGCCCTCGAGTTCAGGAGCAGGCCGTGCTCACATCAAAGTGCTGCTTTTTATTTTATTCATTTGTATCTGAAACCATGAAAAAGAACATTATAAACTGAGTATTAGATGACTCCAGTTGGTCAGCTGGCAGATAGATGATTAACAGTTTTAATCAGTGTTGTATTATGAAAAAATGAAATAAAAATGCAAGAGTGCAGTAGTAGTATTTCTTCTCCAGCCTCCATTTATCGTTCTTTAAAGTCTCCCACTGCACATCAGGCCAGATGTTGAGTTTGGAGCGGTTACTTAAGCCCTACAGACTTCTTTACCGAGATGATAAAACAAGTTTTACTTCATGGCACGGAAAGCCATAAAAGGTTAAAATCGAACCCTAAAGGAGGAACAACATGCTTAGAATAACAGACTGGTCATCTTACCAGAGATAAACGGCTCGGTAGCCCGCTAATCCGCACCCGGGCCGACTGATTCTAATTGGACTTGAAGGCTCAGTAACTGCAGGGGCTGCTGCCGGACTCTGGTTTCATAGCTGAATATAACCGTCAGCAACCAGACAATTTATGTCAAGGTTGTACCAGTGCATACAATTTCAAAACAAATGCATTTGGTCCGTACTTGCGGCTGTAAGCGCAACCCTGGACATGCAGATGGGACGGATGGAAAGAGACCAGCTGCCAGATGCAGTTTGTGAGACTTTAACTGTTTGGATGGAGACGTTGTGTCAGAGTGAAATCGACTGGGGTACAGATAGTTTTTAAGCATTTGTCGTCTTCTTTCTTTTTTCAGAGCTCTCCCTCAAAAGCGACTGAAGCGCAGGTGAGTCGAACTGCTTCTGCAAATTTGTTAATGTTAGGAACAAAAACAGGCAGTGCTTTTCTGCTTTTAGTTTTTAGGATTTAGATTTTATTATAGAAAAGGTGAGTCATGCTATTACATGCATTCTCTGCACATATAGAGTAATTACAAATGCATGGATCAAAGATTTTCGGTAAATTTAAGGTTTGATATTTAAGAACTGTAAATGACTAGTAAAAATCTTTTCGAGAGGCATTTGAAATGTAATTCTCAATAAAAAAAAAAAGAAGAATTTCTTTGAAAAAGCCTAAAGTGAGACTGAAAATCTACAAGTATAATAAATTCCTCCAGGAAAACAAATCTAGAAAACCCAGCATTTCTCTCTCTTTTTATTTCCAGCTCAGATTAA
The DNA here is from genome assembly GCA_903067095.1 of Girardinus metallicus. Classification (NCBI taxonomy): domain Eukaryota; kingdom Metazoa; phylum Chordata; class Actinopteri; order Cyprinodontiformes; family Poeciliidae; genus Girardinus; species Girardinus metallicus. The sequence goes on from CAEGAE010046280.1 coordinate 7,969, forward strand.
AATGCACTTAGATTTTATTTGTTTTTCCACTCCTGGAAATATAATTAGCACCATGTTATGAGATATTTTACTTATTTCAAAGTAAATTATTTATATGAAAATTTAAAAAAAATAAACTACAATAATCTGGAACTTTTTTCAGGGGAAGAAAAAAGCTCTGATTTGCTTTTGTCTTAAACTGTTAAATCATTTATTTATGTACTGTCACTACACCACAATCTTACAGCTTTAAACATCATTAAATGGCGTTGGCGTCACTGATTTCATTCATCGTGTTTATTCCTCATTGTGAGCAGTCCTTTGTCTTAACGCTGAGATTTTTAAAATGTGGTGAACATTCGCAAACGCAGCATGGTTGGACACATAAATTTGACTCTTGGACAGGATAAAACAGCATTTTTTTTGTAATATGTTCAACTTCTACTGCTGTATCCTTATTAAAGGACATTTTTGCTAAGTTTGTTGCAGAAATGGTCTGATGGCAACGTTATACAGAAGCCAAATCAAAGAGATGCTGTAAAAGTAGCGTGAACGTAATCTAGTGTTCAACACACTGCTTTTCTGGTTTCTTATAACATGATCTGATCTAAACATCAGATGACGTTATTTATTATTACCTAATAATAAACCCATAAGGTCGGTGCAGCATTAGCTCTAGCAGTGAACTGTTTTTTTTTTGTTTTTTTTTTAAATAAATGAAGTGAGTGTTGTTTTCTTGTGACAAAGAGCAGAGAGGAGCTAATCCCACGGCGTTGTGCTTTCGTCCTCAGCCTGTAGGACCTCCTCTGCAGAGTCCAGACTTCAGGGCAAATCGTCACTGACCGGACGTTGATCAATGCATGATGGGGACGGTCTTCTTCAGTTTTTGCTGAGGCTTGGATTTGAAAACAAATGGAGGCTGGCTACTTAGTTTTGTGTACCTGAAATGACTTTAGTTATCACAAACTTCACTTAAGCTGTTTCTTCTTCTTCTTTTTAAGCAAGCCTATAAACCCAATAATGTGGAAAAAAAAAATCCTCTTTTTGTTTAAGTCTGGCGTATAGCCTCAACATATTTTATTACAGTTTGTGTAAAATATTTATCCAGATTTCTAACTTATTTTTATACGATGAAAACCCTGATGTGGTGTGGATTTCTGTGAAGGTTTTGAGTAAAAACTGTATTTGCTGTGCTTTTCGACATGAGGATCCAAGGCGTATTTGAACATTGCTAAGTGTAACTTTGCTGTGCATGTGGCATTGAATCGTAACCAGTGGTCTTATTTATACTTCCTGAAGTCAGTACTGTTACCTGTGTGTACGCCTCTTCCTTAAGTACAAATCGACACCTGAGCAATAATTTATCGGGACAATTCCTTGTATTTTTATTCACAGTCTGTTGACAGGAAACCATAAACATGACAGAAACGCTGAACTCACCACAGCTCACCTGTACTTCCACGTGTATATCGTAGAGTTTAAAATACCTCTATGTCAGCCTTCGGCAGCTGGTTATTATTTGTCGTCGTCCCTTTTTGGACTGTATATGTTTATAATCTGACAGATGTTGTACACGTAAATGTGAGATGTTATAAAGTAACGTGGCGTTCGCCGCGGTGGTCACATATTAGAGCATTAGTTTCCTGTGTGTGCGTCGGAGGAGCTGGCTCACTTGTTCGGCCTCCATTAGCGGGGGGCAGCTTTGGGAGCGTGCGGTGGAAGAGCTAATAACTGGGCCAGCAGGGCAGAGCCCCCGCCACTCTCAGCTGTCGGTGAACATGCCTGCAAAAGAAGAAGGAAAAAAAAATATTAAACGGAGTTCAGGGAGAAGGCTCGCTCTGTAGCATATCATGAACTCTGTGTGCTCACACATGCAGAATTCATTTAGGATTCCATTATGTGATATAATGAGGCATTCAGGTGCTGTTCCACCGCTTTAGGGGAGTGAGCACCGAGGATTTGTCGGCACCCCGTTGTTTTTGTGTGTTTTTCTAATGGCTTCCTAATATCTGCAGTGGTCTGGAGGCAAAACTTTATGGTGCTAATTAAAAATGCTTGTAGGGCTCACTGTATGGGTTTTTTTTTTTTTTTGTCTTTTGAATAAAAAAAAAAAACTGGTCTGTTTACCTTGTTTTCCTTCAAACTGGTGCTATTATAACATCAATGGATTTTCTGTTTTTATTATTATTCTAAGAAACAATTTTCCAATGTTTCTTGCAAAAGACATAAAAAATGTAACATTTTATTTCTTTCTGTTTTTCTGGAAAATTTGCAACAAGCCCGTTCTTGTGTTTTCACCGACCTGCTGTAACACAGAGGAACAAATAGAAACGCTGACTGTAGAACTGGACTTTGATCCTATCTAAAATTTTCAATTGATATATTATGTACGTGCAGCACCCTTAAGCTCGATACATTCCTGATGCTAATTTACGTCCTGGCTCATCTGTTGGATCAGAAAATAAATGTTAATGGACGCAGCAGTCCTATTTGTCTGTTTTCAATTTGGCTGCTTAATTTTGCCATCATTAAAAACTATTGATTCTTGTCACTGCTGCCTCGCAAAAGTGTTTACTTCCCTTCAAACTTTTTCTCCTTTTGTCACAAATTGCACTGTTTCAATTAGGCTTCATGTGAGAGAGCACTACAATAAAGCGCATTGTTGTGAAGCAGAAGGGAAATGTTGCATGGTTTTTAAATGTTTGTGAATCTGAAAAGTGTAGTAAAAGTACTTTTTGACGCAATTAAAAGTCCCCGAGTCTTTTGGTGTGTAGCTCTCCGGGACTGCACAATAAAAGGAAAACATATTAATCTTGTGATAAAACCACGAGTTGTGATGCATAATTAAACAGTGCTAATGTATTTTTCTGCTTTGTGTCCATCGCTAACACCGACCTCAGATAATAAGTAGTCTGTCAAGCCACTTGGAAAACACAACATCAAAGTTTTATTGAAAAAGTTGCACTCTGCTTTAAACGATAAGCGTCACCAAACAAATTACTGACAGAGAGCCTGACTGCATGGTGTTAAGTAAATAGCTAACATAAAATTCACAGATTGGACTTAGGTCTGGATTGAACTTTTAGTTTATAAATGGGCTTTGACTAAATGTTTAAGGGTTTTATTTTTGTTCTGATCCACTCCAGTCTTTCAGTTCTTCCAGCATTACCCTGTATTCACCTCAAGTTGCCTTCAGGTCAGCTCTACACCTTTTTCCTGTACCTGTCGAACAAAGCAATCTCCACAGGCTGCCACCAACATCTAGGGATTTCATATAGAGTGGATCTTCCAACACATGTTTGCCAAAAAAAAGGCAAATTTATTTTACAAAAACACCTTCTTTCACACGTTTGTCTCCTGCTTTTGGCAAAATGACCGGCATGACTGTCAGCAGATTCTTCCATTGGAGCTATGAAGCACTGCAGCTCCTCCAGAGTTACCATGAGCCCCTTGGCTGCTCTCTGATTATTGCTTTCTTTGCCCTGCCTGTCAGTTTAGGTCTTAATCCTTTGTCTGAAGGCTCAAACGTGATTTTTTTTTTCTTCCTAAATATGTTCAATTAGGTCTGGAACAAGAAGCAATAAGTAAAACAAATTCTACTTTATGCCTTAAAATTGTTTGTGTTTTAACTCACTCTGCAATAATCAACATTTTGTTTTTTTTCTTTTTCCAGAAGAAAACTCTGACCAGTATGTCGTTGCAGACGTCCACTTGTACTGGGTCAGGTTCTGGTTCTGCTGGAGGTTTCTTCCTGTTAAAGGGAAGTTTTTCCTCTGCACTGTCACTACATGCATGCTCGGTATGAGGGATTGCTGTAAAGTCAACGAAACAAAGGTAATTGTCACTCGGTGCTCATTTAGGAGTGAATGCTGCAAGTCAGTGACTCAATGCAGTTGGCTGGGTTTCCTTAGATAGAAACTTTAAATTACTTTGAATAAGTAATTGAGCATTCTGCCCTGTTTAATAACTAGGATCAACTGAACTGCATGTGTGACTGTACTGAAATGATCTTTTTGTAAAGCGCTTTGAGACGACCTCTGTTGTGAGTTGGCAATATATAAATAAACTGAACTGAATTGACTTTCATCTGACTTTTAAGGACTAAACCTATATCTGCCAGAGCTATAAATAATTTAGGAGTTAGCTGGAGACGTCAGTGTGTAGAGGCATGTCTGTATTTAATGCAGTTGTGTCATGCAGGGTCATTCTTTTTTTTTTTTTTTTTTTAATTCATTTTCAGTGTTGCTATAAGTGGGATAGCGTTTTAGAGTCTAGAGATATCAACATATTTGACCACATCGGTTATGTTATCGCTCCCTTTGGAAACATTTAAAGTGTTTCCAGCCTCTGGATTGTGATTCTATTGTTTTACAGATGGATTATGTTAATCCACAGGTTATTATTTGTTGGATGTTTGGAGTAAAGCTCATCTAAACTCTCACCCAAGGAGAGTCACATGAGCCGGAGCGAGCCGACCGGCAGTCAGATCAGCAGTCGGTGGCTCCGGGTCGAGGCGGGTTCTCTCCGAAACAAACTCTGGGTTTCTACCCCGAAGTTACGTCCATTCATTCATTCAACCCATCAGACTTTTCCTTTTTCCTCTAAACACCCGCTTTGTAATCCCTCTGCCTCTGCTCCTTTCTTTATTCAATAATCCCAGATAAACCATATTTGTTTTGGATTAGTCTCAACATGTTTGCAGATGCAGTTTTTTAAGCCTGGAAGACTTTTGAAGAAAAATGATTTTCCTTTTTTTCTTTTTTTTCCTTCTAACCATGAATCTCTAATCGTACTCAAGAGGCACGTGTCACATCATCACTGTTTTCAAACCTGAAATCCTCTCATTCTCTGTTGCTTTTTCAACCCTCGCATCAAATCACTCATCTCGGCTCTTTTGCACAAATTTATCTCTCCGTGGCAGTGAAAAGCGGCGCTGCTGGAGGAATGTAACACAGCAACAAAGAGGTGTGGGAGAAGTTCTTGGCTTGGTTGTAAATTAAAAACCTCTTTCTTCTCTCAGGGCGCGTTCCCTGGATCTGGTGAAATTTAGAACTGCTGTTTAAATCTCAGTTGCTACCCCCCTGCCCCCCACCTTTGTTTATTTGAAGGAAGAGAGGGAACTGGAAGGAAATATTTCATGCTCATGTTCATTTTTCAGATCAAAACACAGATATGGAGGAGTTATTGGCGAAGCGTCTTGGAAATGACGAGAATGCCCTTTTCACAAAGCCTGAAACCTCAACAACTCATAAACATGATCCAGTGGAGAATGGGAGCTGGTAAGAAAGTTTTTCTGTCTTTATTAATGCTACTTTTTTTTTTTTTTTTTTTCCCCTGATCAGCCAGTCCAGCGCTGTTGTTGTGACCTACTTGTTGTTCTGTGACATATTTTTTCATTTTTACCACAGTCTTTTTTTTTTCTTTATTATTCATTACTATGTGTTATTAATGGAGCTGCGTCTTGTGCACAAATAGGTCCTGACAGCTTTGGACCTTTCTGTTGACGCTGGGAGCCTCAGCAGTACCTGACTTATTACTGCTCATGTTAACATAAAGACCTGATCCTGTCTGAACATCTTCCAGTGAGGGAAACCGGTCCTTCCCCCCAAGGTGTAGCTGTTGTGTAATAGTGAAGATTATCTTTCTATTTAGTCTAAATCGGACGAACAGATGTCTCAAGCCTAACTGTTGCTGACTTGGGGGGGGGGGGGGGGAAATGTCGCAATGTTCCAGTTATATTTTTGCTGTGCAATTTGAGGCATTTTCTGTGAAACTTTTGTGTAAAAATGCACAGTTGTCGGATTCAACTGATCTCACTGGTCCATATAGAGAAGAAAATAGCAACTGGATGTGGATGAGTTGGCGTAGGCTTGCCCATTTAAGGCACTTTCTCAACATTTCTGTTGGAAAACTTGGACTTTTCCTCCACCTTCCTTAAACTTCTTTATCTTATCTTTAACTGAAGGAGAAACTTCTGGGATCAGGGTGCGCGTAATGCTGTGTGACGCATTTGTTTTGGGTTTTGTTTTCCTCTTGAAATCATTTCATGCCTCTGAAATTTCAAAATGTCTCTTTCTCTCTGCTCCGGTTTGATGCCCAAACTATGATGCTACTCGCACCGTGTCTACAATGGAGCTGCTTTCTTTTAATTTATTAAATTCCATGACATTTTGACCAAAATAAAATATTTTCAGCATCATTCACATGTCCTCTGAAAGAAATGACTAACAATGTTCTATTATTGATACAATGTGTATTTTGTTACTTGGCATGAAAACTTTCTGTCAGACATAATGGATTTGAATTTATTGCATTTTAACTCAGCCTCTTTAAACTGTTAACTTTTTCCAGTTGAGTTTAAAATATGTTTCTTTTTTTGGTGACAGAATGCTAATCGTACCCTAGAATCGGGCGTTGATAAAACTGTTCAAGCTTTCATTATTTTAGAGCGACTCCAGTTCTCGGGCGGATGAAAATAATGAGGCATTTTCTTTTAACATAATTTGTTTATTAACATAAACCTAGAAATTTGATTTAAAAAAAAATTAAGTTTGTTTGTGATGATTGGTCCCACTTTACTGTTTTTATTTCTTATTTTTCTAAAAGAAAACAAACGGTTTAGCTATCTTTAGCTTTCTAGCAGACAACTCAGTGTTGTTGTTTTTTTTTTTTTTTCCCCCAGAACTGACTGATATTTGGATCGGTTCAAAGTCTAATCTGTCCACAACATGAAGCTGCCAAGACCAAGTTTCCTTGGATAAAAAATATTATACCTCCGTGACTGAAGCAGGTTTTGGGAAACCGTTTTAGTCATGTTTGCTACTTTGTAAAGCTTATGTATAATAATAATGTTGATCTCTTAAAGTTCATATTTACATGAACAATGACTGGAACCACAGTCATTGTTTTTTTTGTTTTGTTTTTTTGCTTGTTTGCACAAATTTGGTTCTGATGCTCAATGTTGTTTTTGTACCAAGCATACCTTATGAATTAGGTACTCAAAAGATCAAGCTTAACTTAAGCCAGCACTGGAAGAAAAAAAGAACACGCCATGTTGCAACAATACTCCTCAGTCCAGAATGGTAGAAAATGATTAAATCCCTGCAGCTCCTTCTGTGTTTCTGCTTCTTGCCAGAATCCCTGACCAGTTCAAAGTTTTGTCTTTGTATCCATTTGGGAGAAATGTCCAGTTTTCTCCCTTTTGTCCTATATATATATATATATATATTTTTTTTTTTTCAATCATTAACTACCTTCGCTGCACCATGCTGTATGTAAAACGATGGGGAATTTGTTTGTGCCTTTCTTCTGACTGATACCTTTGTGCACTGAAATCATTTTCATCCTTTGCAACCTCTCTGGAAACCAAGCCTTCAGATAAAGGACTCAAATGAGTAAACATGAAGGAAATCCTACCAGGACTGCTTTAGCACACTTCAAGTTTATCCGATTCACTACAACTGGTGGCAGGTGTGAGCTTAAGAAGACTGAATGTAGAAAAAAAGTCGGGAGGTGCTGCAAGAAAAATGATTAGTTTAAGCGTGTGCGCCTTTATGAGACCCGGGATATTGCAGTTTTTAAATGATTTCCTCTTATAAATGTGTTTTCAGTTGAATGTGCCACATTAAGCTTGAAATGATTGATCAAAGTTTCATTTTATGCATCAGGACAATCTGGCAGAGGTGGACCTTTGAGAGCCACACTGTAATGCTCTGTACAACCATATAATGCTTTGTTTCTGCATGAAAGTGACATGCATATATAAAAATACGGCTCCAGGAAAATAGCCAGTGGATAACATGTTGTTGGTCACTTGTGAGCAGTGACCAGGTCTGCAGTAATGAGTGCCCACATCCCGTGTTCCGGCCTCTTAGCCATTTTACTCGGAGTGGCACTGCTCCACTTTTCCACCAGACTGTGGAGTCAAACCACAGTTAGACTTATTATTTATGGATGATGGTACTTTATCAGATCCTCTGTGTGTCATCACGGGAAACAAAGGGGTGTGGGAAAAACGCACTTTTCTTCCGCTCGGAGTTACGGAATGGGTTTCCTTTCATGTCCTTTTTCTCGTTCTGGTGGGAACATTTGGAGGATCTGGTGAGAAATAAAACCTCCAATTTATGACAAATCACTCTGAGTAGGGACAGAATGTAATATTATATATATCTGACCTCGATATGTTTCGTTTTTTTTTTTTTGTTTTTTTCCTGAAATTTAAAATAGATGACAAAGAGTTAGTGTAAAAAAAAAATTTCAGCCCAAATTGCGACCTTTGCGACGTTTGCTTTGGGGCAGCGGAAAATGCGTCTCAGGCTTTGACACCGCGTCTTAATTGTGTCAGATTGGCAGGTTAATCTTCTGACGGTCAAGGGCAGCGAGTGAGATAATTATGATTGCGGAACAAGGTGGTGACAGAGGCAGAAATAAATGGTCGGACTTGTTTTCTTGTTCTCTGAACTAAGGCTCTTGGGAAGGCTAATTAGTGAAGGTACATTAACCATGCCTTGCGTCAGCTTCCCTTCCACCTCATGTGAAATAAAAGAAGTCTGTCTCAGTGTTTACAGTGCCACGAACAAGTAATTCCTCTTCACAGATTTCTTCTGCTTTTGCATTTCGTCACATCTTAAATGTTTAATATGAGGCAAAAAAAAAAATAATAATAATAAAAAAAATCACCTGAGTAAACACGAAATTCATTTTTAATTTCAAAAACAGTTAAAATCCACGTATATAAAACAAATAATCACATCTGGACCTAATAACTCGTTGTGCCATCCTTGTTTGTTCACCTCAAACATTTAGGTTTGAGGAAAAGAATAATAATGGACGTCATCCATTGTCCTGGTTCTGCGCTGTCAGGCTGCTGGGAAGAATCTGCCTCAGGCTGAATGAAAACTTCTTTCTCCCTGACAAAAGTGACGTATACGCAGAAGACGGAGGAGTAACGCTGTGCGGCTGCGCAGGGCGATGACAGAAGAAATTACACACATGACATCAAATTCTGCACTAATTAATGCCGGAGCAGTTCCGCTCATCAGCATTATCTCCACGCCAGTGACATTTTTCCCGCAGTATCTGTGTTGGTGCAAACGGAGCAGCTGCGGCTCTCTGGTTTGTCCGCATCCATTTCTCTGCTGAAGATTAAATAGGTTTGTACTTGGACTATGATTGGTTTGCAGCGTCTTCTCTTGCCAGCCTCCCAGCATCAGTGATTTGTCAGAATTCCTACCCACTTTTTTTCTGTGTGGTCTCTTTCTATCTTTATCTTCCGTCCTCATCCCCCCCCCCCACCCTTGCTCCCTTATTATCTTCTCGTGATATCAAGCATTAGGCTCTGCTCCTCTATTTCCTCTTCACACTGAGCAATATTTTAGAGTTAGATGAAAGTCCATCAATCCCCTTTGGCTTGAGCGGGCGTGCCAGCAGGAAATAGGATACGACGAGTATAATCTACCGAGAATAGGAAGTGTTTTAGCTTTTAGCTGTACAGTTTGTTTACTTTGCCGCCCTGGACGGCCACCCCAAAAAAAAAAAGAAAAAAAAAGACCCAAACCGAAACCACTGCATCACAAATCGAAAAGTACCACCACTTTACAAAGGAACTATACTTTATAACATGGACGTCATTGAACTTTTTCCTGATTGCACTTTTAGCTTTTTTTTGTATCTGAAATGCCATTGTATTGTAGAGATGCTGGTCAACTGAACAAGCAGGTAACTCCTAGATCACATATGTTGGTAATTAAACCAGAAATGAATGGAGTAGAAAGTAAAGGTGTAAAGATAAAATTGATTTGGTTCCAGGACGTGTTATTGTGGAGGGAAATGAAATGGCAGAAACTCTGGCAAAAAACAGGTTATGAAGAGGAAATCCACAGAACTACAAGTTCCATTGAGTAAATCTGACGTCAAATTGTTCATTAGAAAAAACACACAAAGGGAAGAGTTTTGGGATTTCCAGGAAACGGAAAAACATTCACATATAATACAAAAACACGTCGGATTAGCAAGGGAAACAAGACGGAATAGGAAAGAAGAAAATGTAATCACTCAACTCAGAATAGGACATCCAACAGGAACATGTACATATTGTAACCAACAGGAGACAGTGGAACATGTACTGCTTCAGTGTAATAAATACAAAAACATCAGGAATTCACATTATCTGGACTCTTAGAGGCATATTCAATAAGATTATTTGATTTTTTATTGGATTATTTAGTCGAATCTAGTTTTTCTGTTTTGTTTTTCCATCCTGCCCATCCTCCAGATTCACCGTCCAGTCCAGTGGGGGCAGTAATGCACTTGAACTAGTCTGCCAACCGCCAATAAAATCAAAAGAAGAAGAAGTTAAAGCGAATTAGTGCTGCATTCCCTCGGTGAGGGGAACAAAGGCCAAGCCTGCCTGTTCTCATATATATTTTTCAACATAATCTGTATGATTTCATGTGTAAATAAGTGCAGGCGTGTCTCCGTTGATATAAGTGTCTGCCAAACTATCATTCTAACCAATTGTGGATCTGTAGCTTGTACCTTCACAGAAATGACAGCAAGTTTTGAGCTAACTCAACTCAACTCTGACCTTTTCTTGGGGGGGGGAGGGAATTAAATCTCAGCTAGGTATCATCAGGCGCTACGACTCTCGTGTTTTTAAAGTTTCTTTAAGCAAAGCATCAAACGATATGTAATGTCTGATCACTGTTTTTCTCCCCCTTTTTCGCCGACACGCTGCTGATACGAGCCCAACATAAAGCTTTTAATGGCCCGTCTTAGCAGGTAAATGTTGCTTCTCCTTTCTAAATCGGTTTTCCAGGGCTGTATATCATGTTTATTAGTTGTTATTGGTTGTACTTGGACTGTAAATCACTTTTAGGGAAACATTAGTTCAGCCTGCAGACAGAAAAATGGAGACTTGAGTACCAGATCGGAACTAATGTTGCACATTCATCTGTTAAGTTTTGCTCTCTGTGTGACTTCATTTAAAAGACTTCAAAAACTTCAAAAAAAAAAAAAAAAAGTTATCTAGTAAATATCTGTTCATCAAGTATTTTAATGGTTTGTTAATGGGTAGTTTTATCAACATATTCTGAAGACATTAATGATCTTTTTGGGTTACTTTGTGACCCAAGTTGGGAATGAGTTTGACACTCCTGGCGTCTACCACACATTTTGGTAAACGCCAAAATGTGTGGTCAAGGCCATTTCAAAAACTTAATGCTACTCTGCTTTATTTGCTCCTAAACCATTTTTTTTGTTGTGTGTTTGAGTCTGGGTCGTGTTACAACACCCACCTGCATCACAGTTTAGACCAGCGGTGCCCAAAGTCGGTCCTGGAGGGCCGGCATCCTGCATGTTTTAGTTCTCTCCCTGGTGGCAATAATCTTCTCAGCACGTCAACGTTCTTCTTAGGCCTCTAATGAGCCATCATTTCATCCAGGTGTGTTAAACCAGGGAGAGAACTAAAGCATGCAGGATGGAGGCCCTCGAGGACCGACTTTGGGCACCACTGGTTTAGACCATCTGGCTGTTGAGCTCAGGTGAAGAAAGAAATCTGGATGTAGTTTGCCTCCTTCATTGGTCCATCCACTCTGTGCATAGCGCCATTACCCCCACGAGCATGATGCTGCCATCACCATGGCTGACAACTGGCGCAGTGTTCAGTGATTTGAAAGCCATGACTTCCGCAAACCCACTTTTTGTCAGTTTTTTCCCCAGAAGAAAATTTGGGTGCTGCAAATTCCAGTTCAGATTTAATCCTGTAAGACTCAGTGTTGTAATATTGCATCTCTATTAAAAAAAAATAACAATAAAAAAAATACAAATGTACTTTCCTTACCCAAGCTTAGAGATTGGACCCAATTGTCTAGACTCTAGCCTTTCCAAATCAAATCCAATCGTCTGACTTTACCACAGTTGGACTCCATTTTAAACTCTGGAAACATCTGAAGGATGATGAGTGGAAAAGCACAACTTTGAACTTCATCAACAAAGAATGAAGTAAAGGTTCTGAATATTTACATGTGATTTTTTTTTATTGTTTTTCTATTTCTAATAAATTTGCAAAAAAAAAGAAGAAAAGACCCAAAACCTTTTTTCCACATTGTCATAATTTGGTATTATTGTGTAGAATCTTGAGGAAAGGAATTAATTTAACACAGTTTGGAATAAGGCAGTAACCTAACAATATGTGTAAAAAGTGAAGAACTGTGCATACTTTCTGGATGCGCTCTACCTATGTCTGATCTAATCCTAACCTCGCCGCTGCAGTAGATGAAGGAGATGTGAAGACGGACTGCCCTCTGCCCGCCAGGAGACAGCAGGACAGACATGGGAGGCGGGACCAGTGCGATGTGCTTTCGCACTGCAGTTTGAAGCGACACGTGGAGAGGGGGGCCTTTGCAACCCTTGCCTCTCAGGGCTCCTTTGGCCTGTGTATAATTGATGAGTAAAGTGAATAAGAGATGAGTTTGTGACTGTCAGCCAGCCTGATGGGGACGGACAGAGCTCGAGTTTGGCTCCCCTCATCTGGACGATGATGACAATGACGGTGATGCCTGTGTTTCCTCCATGACTCCGCCTGCGCTGGACCGCGCCCAGAGTCTTCGTCACCTCTTCTGGATGGCAACACAAAAGGCAGACGCGCGCGTGCAAGAAGAGAAGAAGAAGAAGAGGAGAGTGAGGGAAAGGTGAAGGCAGGGTTGAAGAGTGGGGGCAGAGTGGAAGATAGATAAAGGACAAAGGGCTGGAGTGGGGTGGGTGGTAGATAGAAAGCCACGAGAAGACGGAAAGTTACTGGAGAACATGTCGATTATTTGGAAATGGAAATGTAAGAGAAATTTATCCTGCGACCCTAATCCTTTGTTGACATTTCAAAAGGACCAACAACTGCAGTCTCAGTTTGCATCTTGGTAAATAAAGGTATACGGTTAGCTCACACGTGGCGTTTTTACAGCTGAATCTTCCCTCATAAATTCCTCCATCAAAGTGAAGATGACCAGAGTGATCAGAATTTAGACTTGGTTTTAAAGGATTATACCTCTACAAGCCACAATTTGATGGGATTGTTATTACACAGTTTGTTTTAGTGCAGCGAGGGGTCACGACCTTTTTCTGGGCTGCCGTGCGGCGCTGATCTTACCCTCAGATTGAAATGAGTGAATGTGCATAGATTAGGATGAGGGTAAAAATGTTGCCGTGTGCTCCTCTCGTGTCTCCACCAGTGTTTGGGAATGAGGCAGAATGGACCTTCCCCTTAGAAATGCACATGTCAGGATTTTATGGCAGATTTCCAGTCATTTAGTTTTTGTACAGCTTTGACTTACCAATACGGAATTTTTAACTTGTACTTTCCTTTAGTAACCATAATATATAACCATAATTTATAACGAGCAACATATCTAATGAAAGTGAAAATTCAGTTCAGTTTAAATATTTCTGATGGAGCCAGTGCCACCAAATTAAAGTAAGCTGTCAACAACAACCAATGTAAGATGCAAATACAACTAATTTCAAAAGAAAATAGTCTACAAATAAAGTTGCTGAATGAGCAATGAAATAGAAATTTCACAGGAAATGTAGATAAAGCACACATGAAGAAAATTATGTGCTCGGCGGCATAGATAGCCAAGAAACCAGCTAAGGTCTGTCAGTATTTAGAAAGCATTTATATCCTATAGAAAGGTTTCTAATTACCAAAGTATTGCATGGAGTGGTACAATTGGTAAAAGCAAAGAGATCTTTTGAAAAGTCCTATTGTTGCAGAACACCATGATGGCAATAGTAACTATTGCATTTCTACACTTCTGATTATTGCGACTTGTCCAGGCAGTAGCCCACCTCTCGTCAATTGACCGCTGAAGATAGGCACCAGCATCCCTTGTGACCGTGGAAGGATAAGCGTGATGATTGGTTGGTTGGATGGAGGATTATTGCAGTGTTTGCAGTTGGAGCCATATTTCCAGAGAGGAGAGAACATAATTTAACCACAAACAAGCCATGCCAAGGTGGAAACTCATGGGAATCCTGACAGAGGAGATGTCACAGAATCAAGAAGTACTTGCTTCAGAAACGCCTAGAAAGAGTAGGTATTGTTAGTGTACTCAAACACAACGGACAAAGTGGCTGCTCACTGCACAAGACCACTGAAGGAAAAAAGCTTGTTTAAGATTGTTAAAAGTTTTCTGCGGAGATGCTGGGCCTCCAGCCATCACATCATCACAACAATGCTTCTCATTGTGCCATTTGCAGCTGTGTTTTTTTCGGAGTTTTAGACTGGGAGATAGTTTACACGATGAGCTCAGCAGACTCGCCGTTCCCCCAGGTGTTTGCTAATTGCTGCTGCCGCTAGTCTGGAGGAGCAGTGTGCGGCAGGTGAGGGAAGATCTGGAGACTGTGGCTCGAAAAAGCCAGCATATGTGGAGAAAATAGAAAACTGCTACGGTGTTAAACAAGACTAATAACAACTGAGTATTCACGGTTGTTATTCTAATTGACATAATTCCTTTATTATTGATATAATAATAACTTTGAAATAAAGGACACGTTTCAGTGAAACTGGTTGTTAAGTAATTCTTCATTCACTCTGAGATGTTATCTGATTAAATTATACCTAAACAAAATGTTTTTAAAATGAAATATGCTCAATGTAAATGTCATTAAACCTGCACATTAGTGAGATTGCGCTGTGGGAAGTTTTTATGGTTATGTCCCTCACAAACATAATAAACAAACTTTTTGACTTGTGACTTTTTAATTCACAAACATAGATCCAAAACTTTATGGTTTAGATAAGTCAAAGTGGGATCTAGGATTTTAGCAAGGGGCTCTACAGAAAGTTTACCCCTAACGTTTTTTATGACCCTCTTGACTTTTACGACCTCTGTAAAAGTTTCAAATGTCGCGTTCACTCGTGTCTTTAGAAACCCACTAGTGTGTATGCGTGTCCTTATTGTGCAGATGACTCCTTGGTGACAGAAGGTAACGGTGAAACATGAAGCAACAAGGATGGAAACATTTACTTCTTTTTGTAACTTATCTAATGGCTTGTTTTTCAGGGACAAGACAATCAGAACCTTGAAACAGGTTAGTTTAACATGTTACAAATGATCTGCTTGCAGTATATCTTTAGCCAGTGGCTACTTTGCAGTCTTCATCACAATGCAGTACACGGATAATCATAGCGTAACATCATTATTAAATTTCATGATTACAAAAATCAGAACAAAAAAGTGTCAAAAGGAAAATAGTCATTTATTCTTAATATATCTCAATATTAATGTTTTACAAGTATGTTTTGGTCTGTTACATACAATCCCAATGAAATAAATGGAGGTTTGTGGATGTAATGGAGAAAAATCCAGCAGGAAAGTGGTGTGAATAGTTTTTCAAGGTACTTTACTGTAGATAACATACATAGTCTTCCTCTGTTTAATTCTTTGATAGTGCAAAGGATATGAGAGAAAAATCTCTGTCTGTCTCCTGCAGAGAGAAAGTGTGTCCTTTGTCCAATCTCTGGGACTGGCTGACATTTCTGCTGACGCCCGTCACATGAAGCTGCTGCTCAGACGGCTCTGACCGCAGAAAAGGCCAGGTATCTCTCTCTGTTTTGAAGTGAAAGGTCAAAGAGCAAACTCCTCAAAGAATGAAAATGTAATGTAATAATTAATACAAATTACCACCCTTGTTTTTTTTTTATTTCGCTGTGTTCTCATTTCATGTTTCAGAAGAGCTAACACAGATACCGAGTGGCTTTCACGGCTGCTGGATGGGGAACGTGTTAAATTTGCATCAATCCCATCAGTTAGCAAAACACGCTCTCCTTGTGCAATCTGAGAGAGTGAGCGCTTGTAGAGCTTACGGTCTCCCTCGGCCCTCTGATGCACTGCGCTCTCCCTCTGCGTTCAGCCTTTTGGGGGAAGGCGTTAGCTGGATGTGAAGCAGGCAAGACGGACGGCAGCGTAGAAAGAGAGAGAGGAGGAGGAAAGAGTTTCAGCTGAGTGCAGCGATTTTCTCCCAACTCCCGGATGGCTCCCAGATGTTTTTATTTATTTATTTTTTTGAATGCCAGCGCTTTCTCTGCATTTATTCTTCCAGGTTGTGTGCTGTTTCCATGTTTTCTTCTCCTCAGGGATTGAAACTTTGAAAAAGGTGCTCCTCTCACTTTGTGTGATCATTATCATCCCTCATCAAATAAACTGTTCCTAGAAACTCTGACCAGCTTTCCTGTCCTTTCTGAAGGAAAGGAAAGCACCCCACTGCATGATGCTGCCACCACAAGTTTTCACAGTGGTTGTGGTGTGTTCAGGCACAAGAAACACACAGTAGTTTCTTGTTTTTTTACAGATTCCACCCCTGCACGTGTGCTGTAACTAATTCAAGCTCTTCATAGAACAGCTGGATTTATACTTAGATTAAATTATATCAGAGTAAAGTGAGTGAAATACCTATTTGTGCCACACTTTTTATTTTATTCGTAAAATCGTCTTGTTTTCTTTCACTACAAAGCACTCTCTCTCTCTGTTGTGTTTGTCTTTTACATAAATTCTCAAATCTGAGGTTGTTGTGCGATTCATTATCAAACTGTTCAGTTGGTCCAGCTTTTTGCTACAGGCACTGAAATCGGTCAAATCTAAACAATGTTGTATTTTACTTTACTTTATATCTGCTCTCACGCAAATGTAATCCCGAGTATAACAGATGCTGGATTTGAATACTTGTGCAGAAATGATAGCAGATGTGTTTGACCTTTTGGTGATTTATCCAAGCTTTTCATGCTTCCTGCGTAAACAACAGGAAGATCTGGCCCTTGTTTGGCTGATGGCTCTTTTCTTAACAAATTTATGTTTCTTAAAAATGGCCTCCATAAATATTTTTGCTGCGTGCACATCTTTAATAGCAGTGAATCATGTCTGATTACAGCGCTATTGCTCTGGATTCCTAAATACTGCACAGATGAGCAGTCTTTAGAACTGAGGATGAAAGAGCCCAAACTCTTAATCACTTTTTTTTTTTATTTTTTATTATTTTTCTCAATCTTTATCATCGTTTCTGGGAATCCTGTTGGGGTTTTTTTGTAGCCCGGAGCCATTGCACCTTTTCTCATTTGTGTTGACTGTTCACATAGTTGTGTCAACAGATTGCTGCAACAGTGTGACATGAGGGACATGAGTGACAAAGAGCTTTATCTAGCCATGTGTCTGCACATATTTCACACGACTGTTGCTGGCGGAGCACAGAGTTGACTGTAAATAGAGCGATCTGTTTTGATGACGCACAACCCTCTGCAAGCTCATTGATATGGAGGGCGAAGTCAGTGTAGCGACTGCCTCCCAAGCAAACGCATTCCTGTGATGCAGGGAGAAGCTCTTAGCCGCGCTGGATTTAATGCAATTACAGATCCATAAATGGGTAAAAGTTATTCCACATGCTGCTCCGTGTTGTGTATTCCCTCTCACGCTCTTTGTTTCCTTTAATTCCTGATGCAGAAAACTTGCCTCGAATCTTATCTGCGCAAGTAACCTTTAACCTCAGATGGCGCAAATGGGAGGGGGAACCCCCCGCCCCCCAAAACAAAACAACAACAAAAAAAAAAACAGCAGCTTGGTAGAAGAAATCTTCAGGGAGAGTTTTCATTTTCAAGAGAGATGAATCTAATTATTGCACGAAATTGCCTAATTAGCAGCAATGCACGCAGCAGGACTTCAGAACAATCACCACCAACCTTCCTGCTTTGAATTAGTCTGTTGTTTTTCTTTGATAAAAACGCTGATTAGCATATGGCACAACGATGAACCTTCCTCCTCTGAATTAATGTACCAATTTTCTTTTTTTTTTTTTCTAATAAAATGCTCATTTTACATATGGTAAATGAAGGCCCTTCCTCTTCCTGCTTCCCTTTGTTCCCATCCTTTCTTACATACTTCTACCTTTTAAAAAGATGCTCACTGTCCTGTCTTTGTGTCTGCTTACTCACTCTCTCTAAGCAATAACCCCTAATTGAAAGAGTTCCCTCCGATAGCCCCCTAATCTCTCCTTCTGCCCTTCCTCTTTCCCTCCTTTTACATATTAAAGTGTTTGTAGCGTCACACTGGCACAGTTCCCACTCTAAATGGTCCATGACATACAGAGCTGCTCCGACTCCTTTCCATCCTCCTCCAGCTCCTGCCCCACCTCTTTGTTTCACGCTCTCCCTCTCTCTGGCTTGACATGAAGCGAGTGACGCACAGCGCTTCTGTTTGGAAGTGACGGCCGACCTAGCTTGGGCCGTGACGTTGTGCAGTCCTCCAAAGCTTGTCTTTACGCACAACTTAACCTGCCAGATGCAGACAGCTCACAACATTCGTACATCATTAACAGGTTTTTTTTAGTTTCTTTTTTTTTGCCTTTTATTGCAATACAATGGCAAGTAAGTTTCATTGGACGTCTATGAGATGCTTCCTTTATTTTGATAACCTTAATAAGATGCAGTGGGAGGAATTGCCTTTCAAAGTCAACTCGTTAGCAAACAGAGTCCACCTGTGCCTAATTAAATCTCAGTACAAATCCAGATGTTCTGTGAAGGCCTCAGAGGTTTGTTAGAGCATGTCGATGAACAAACAGCGACGTAACACAGCAGACGGGTCACGGGAAACGATATGGAGACATTTAATGTAGGGTTAGGTCATGGAAAATAACTTCTGTTGCACTGTTCAGAACGTCATCCACAACAGGCCAGGTGAGGAGAGCATTAATCAGAGAGGCACCCAAGATAAACCACTATAGTAACTTTGGAGGAGAGCAAGTAAGAAATCTGTTGACTGGACCAATATCAGTAATGCAAAAGTCTCAAAAGAAATTGTTGAAAGAAAGCCATAAAAAAAAATCCTGCTCAAACGTTTCTACACATGATGAAGAGGAAACGGCAAAGACGCTCTGGTAAAATGAGATGATAACTGAACATTTTAGCCCAAAATTCAAAACTAATTTTGCACATCACCTGAAAAACACCATGAAACATGGTGGTAGCAGCATCATGCTGAGAGGATGATGGAAGACAAAGAAGCTGGGAAGAGTTGATGAGAGTCGGCACAAACAAACACGAGCCAATCATAAACGAATCCTCAAAGATCAAAATGGATTTTGCTAAAAACCCCACATTCCCAAATAAATCAATGATATATTAAAATAAGAAAGTGATAGAGATAAAACATATAGATCCACCCTTAAAATGTGTTCTAATATTCCGACTCCAAAGACCCACACTGACAACAGCGCATGTCTCTGCGTGTGCCTTACATATTCTGTGTAAATTGCTTTCATGCTCAGCCTAAGCACAGATTTATCAATTATTGACAGACCAAATTAATTCTTCCTTCATGTCTGCAGCTGCTCTGTGTGCAGTGGACGTATTTTGATCTGTTAAAGTGGTAGGAAGAGACGAGCTTCATGTGCACAAGTAAAAACATGTTGTTGTTTTCTTTTTAAATTGCAAACAGTGCTTAGAAGCTTTGATTTTTATCATTATTCTGATTAAGTTTTTTTCACAGCTTTCCGTTGAGATATTCCAAAAAACTGGCTGGTGTACAAAATAAATTTAGTTTTCAGCAAGATATTGGTGCTGGCCAGTGACCGGAGGATTCGATACTCTGTGATCCAATCTTTTTCTAATCAGTGCATAAACTGTACTCCAGACTGTCAGGTAGTATTGACAACAACACTCTTTAGTGTGGATGATTTTAAGAGTGAAGAACCCTGAAGGCTCCCTTTTCCATCAGTGGCGTGTTTAAGATCCAGCTAGAGATATAAGTGTAATCATTTTTGCCTATGAATAATATTATTTTTGGAAATGTTGAACAATACATATTATCATTTAAATAAAATGTAAACACCTCTAAATATGAATGTGCCATTACAGAGCTTTCCTTTGTTCTTTAATTTAAAAAAAAGAAAACAAAAACTACCATTATCAAAATACTTTTGATCTCGATTAACACCTGATTTTGTTCTGTTTTACACAATACAATCAAAGTAATAAACAGAAAGACCAAATTTAGCTTTTTGTGATACAGTCTCCCAGTGACTTCCTGTTACACGTACAGGAGAAATATCCCAGCTATCAAACCATTAGTGAGGTTAATGGGAAAATAGTGAGCTCTGTTGCTGCTGCATCCCCAGTGACGAAAGCCGACGTGTGTTGTGTTTATGTAGGCTCAGAGAATGTCAAATGAAGAAAAAGGTGCAATCTTCTGGTTTGATTAAAAGTCTCAGCTTCATTTCAGCTCTCCTCTGGTGTCAGTTCTCATATCTGAGTGAAGAGCACCAGTCAAAACAAAAAGCAGTTCTCAAAACGATGACTACATTTAGTAAAGGAAGAAGCTACCAATCTGGATCTCTGTGAAAACATCATCCCCCCATCGTTAATGAACAGTTGACCGTGAGGAGCCATATTTTGGTTCAGCTTCACTAGCCAGGTCTGAACCAAAATATGGTTCAGACAATCCTGAAGTGCTTGAGTTTTGTGTCATTTGTTTTTTAATCACTTCCTTTTTACTTGTGTTTGTGTTCCTTATTGTTACTTAGCAGGTACAAAGAGCTTAAGTCTATCCCTTCATATTTAGTTTCCTGGTTTATTCTTGTGTTTTTTTTTATTTACTTCTCATTTCCTTTTGAGTCTAGATCTTTCCTTGGTCTTTCTGTGTGCCTTCCATTCCCTGCTGGATCTGCAAAATAAAACATTCACTCCCATATAACCTATACAACAACATGAAGTAATCTAAAGGATCTCTAAAACAACACAGCATGTCCCAATTGAAAGAAATTCAAGAACAGATGAGAAACAAGTTATCAGTCTGGAGAGAGTTACAATGCTACTTTTAAGCTTTTGGCACTCCAGTGAATCAAAATTACTCCAGGAGTGCATCAACATCACAAAAGGATCCAAAACAACATTTAAAGCAGCATGCAAGGCTAAAATCACTACAGATCAAGAAGAAAACAAGCATCCGTTACACATTTGCCAAACATCATCTTATTGATCTAAAAGTGTGTTGGGAAAATATTTTGTGAACTGATGAGGAAAAAAAAGTCAAATTCTTTGCAAGGTGTGACTCCTGTTACATGTAGTATCAAACTAATCTATTGTTTTAGTTGAGATGTGGCCATTTTTCAGGTGTGTATTAGCATTTGACATTGATTCTTTGCTACACTGATGTGTCTGACTTGATGTGTTCAGATCAACCAGATCACATCCTTCTCCTTCTTCCACCTTAAGAAAGAAACAATAATCCTATGTTGCAGAGGACCCAGCATTGCATCAATTCTGGAACGGGGCAGATGTTTGTTGAGGTGTGTGTGAGGGTTATCATGGATAACACCAGAGGAAGAGCAGAGACAGCAGCACAGCATCCACGCAGTAATGATGCGGTGTCAAGGCACAGAGAGCTGGAATGAATGCAACTTGTGTGATTTCCTTTGTGTTCACCAGCTTACATCAGCCAACCATGATGCAACGCCACAAACCAGAAGAAGGTCACAACAGATATTGCAATATTGCAGAACAGCACTTTGAACATGAACTTTGTGCGTGCATGATGTGACATTTGTATGTTGTCAGGGGAGTTTTGAGTCTTTCAAATTCATGGCCTGGAGCCCGACACTCCCCGGCCATCTGATCAGATTTTCATCTCCAGCTTCTCTCACTTTTGGTTAAATCTGTAAGAGGGTGGAACATTTTATGTGAATTTATCACAGTTAGAATTGAAACAATGTCTGAAGTTGATTTTTAAATGTAAGAAAATCTCAAAGGCTATATTTTGGGACAAAAATTTCACGGGGGGATTCAGAGAATGTGATAAAAACACAAAAATCTTTCCCAGTACGTGCTAAAAAAATATCATTACTTCATTACTTGAGAAAAAAGTTTGTTGAAAGGGCATCTTTTTGTTTCCAGAAACCTACAAATCTTGACAGTATTAAAAGAAATGAGCCACAACTGATTATCTTTTGTTAAAGCTGAGCAATTTATAATGAATTAATACAGCTTTTGGGTTTAAAATCAAACACCATTTTGATTAGTCCAACCCTGATAGGCTCAGAAAAGATGGCCCTATCTTGGCCTAGTCAAAGTCAATAAGCAATGAGTTCTAGATTAAACTGAGATGCAGAGACATGCATTTGTACAGGCTGATCATGACCAAAAACCTTCAAGTGTAGCGGAATTAAAACAATTCTCCAAAGCTGAGTGCGACTAAATTTCCTCTGAAGTGATGTAAAAAACCTCACTGCCACTTTTTCACAAATACTTAGAAGGAGTAGCTGCTCCCAATAGTGGCAAAAAAACAATTAGGTTTAGGGAGCAGTTATGTTTTCACATACAGCCCAGTTGGTTTGGATAGCTTTAAAAACTTAATCACCATTTAAAAATGTCTGTCTGTATCCATTATGTTACTTTCTACATTAAAAATAGATCACAATTGAAACAGACATCTGCAAGGGGACAAATATTTTTTTCAAGGCTGCAGATTTGTTGTGTAGATTTTAATATTTTTTGATGATATTTTTTTTTTTTTTAAGTCTCAGTAAGACAGGCACAATTGTGTGGCAATCAGTTGTTAGTTCATGCAAAGAGAGAGAAAGGACAGGCCCACTGACCACAATTCCTCTGTGAACCTGAATATGGCAGTGAGTCTTGAATTTCTCCCTGCACGGTGATAAGCAAGAAATGAGAGAGTCGTGTTACTCTCCCGGGCTCAGGGCTATTAACCTAGCAGTAAGGCAAAAAAAAAAAAAGAGAGAAAAGAAAAAAGGATGAAGCGCTGGTTCTTCACAGAGATCATCAGACACTTCTGGAGGCGTAGGTAAATCCCGAGCATGGAATATTCTCTTCATTTGGTTGACATAAAAAACTCATTCTATTTGCAAATGCTGCAACGGTAAAGAGGACAGGAGACATAAGAGGCATAAACTATCATGTTCCCAGTTTGGTTTGGAAAAATGTTTTTCAGGAAAATCCAAAGAAATGTTAACAAAAGATTAAAGACTGTTTCATCTGAGGACAGATTTCCTTATTTTATCTGTAAATTAAGTTACACATTTATGTGAGCCTACCTAATCGATGTTATTCTCCCATTGATTAACAAGACTAGATTCAGTCATTTGTGTGATTTTAGTTTTTTTTCATTACTACACTTACACAAATGAGAGTGTAATGACAAAAACACATGTGTAAACTGTCACATAATGGTTGAATATGATTCTGATTTAAGAGAAACCTTTCAAAGTTCAGGGTGTTGGCAGGAAAAAAAAAAAAAGAAAGGCGTTCTTGTTGGCCAACATGTAGGAATGTTCTCAATCAAACAATAAAATGTGAAATGCAATGGTGACTATTTGTCATGTAGCTTTAATCATCACTAACTTTAATTTCTTAGCACCTGAGCAAATTAAAACATGTCATGCTGGTCCAATTATTTTACAAAAGTGTCTTAATTCAGCTACACTGAAGAGTTTTCAACCATGAAAGAGTGGTTAAATGTGAAACCACAGCATCTTACTTGGATCTAATTCTGGATTTGGCAACTTCAAAATTTCCCTTTTCGTTTTGATTGTTTCAGATCGCTGTTCTGCAGCAACACCAAATAAAAACTGAGCTTCAGCTCACAAGCTGATAGCCAGACATTCTCCTTACTTTTCTGTTACAGAGCAGAAATAATGGTTCAATTAGTTCACTTTCCCCATGTCTTAAAGCAGCAGAACTACCACAGAACATCAAGCTGCCAAATCCATTCTACTGTCGTTACGTTATTGTTTTTCTAAAACGCTGTTAGTGTTTCATCAGATGCAATGGGACACCTTCCAAAGAGTTTCTCGTGCCAGTCCACAAAATTTCCCCAAACTCTTGGACATCATTAAGATATTTTCTGAGGACATTTTATACAAACAGGCTTTTGTGGGGTTTATTTCTGCGAGCTGCGGTTTTATCCATGGAAGTGTTGCACTCTTTCTCCTATTGTTAAGTCTTGAACGCAAACGTTAACTGATGTAAATGAGTCAGTAAATGTCTTCAGTACTGTTCAGTATTTCTTCTGTGAACTCTTTCATGAGTCGTCATTGCACTCTTGGAGTAATTTTGGTCGGCCAGCCGTTGCTGGAAACATTCTTCACCGTTTCATGTTTTCTTCATTTTTGGTTCTTGAATTTCTTTAGCTGAGGGGAGAATGTGCTGTTTTTCTTTAGGTTACTACATGTCGTCAGACTAAGTGATTTTTTTGCATTCAACAGATCAGACAGTGATCAGATCTGGCTTGCTAAATTGAAAAGAAATGTTAATTCATGATTTAATAATGGAGTAATTTTATCTTCCCAAAGGGTCAGGTTAGTTTAAATAATAAAGATTGCTTTTTGTATATTCAAGTTACCTTTGTCTGATATTTAAATCTGTTTGTTAAACTGAAAAGTTAAACTTTGACAGCCAAAATTGTAAAAACATTAAAAGGGGCAAATAAATTTTTACAACCCTCTTTTACACCTATGACTCTGTCTTCTGAAGTCATTTAAATAACGTTCGGTTTGACTATTGGTTCATTTTTAAGGTTCATGACAGGTTTCCATTCATCCACTGATTGATTTACTTCATGGCAGCTGAAGGCAGAAGCTCCACAGTGGCTTTAACAAAATTATTATAGTGACTGTAGTGACATTTATCAGACTCGTTTTACAACCTGAGTCCGTGTAGTGCACAGTGGTTAAATACCAAAGATAAAGACCTATGGTAAAGAGGCCCACATAAAAACAGCCACTCTGCTGATTTATTAGCCTCCAGCAGAGACATGTGCTTTTCAGGGCCGCAGTGTAATGACGGCTGCTCTGCAACATGTTTCCAGTGTTAAGTTGTATCCACTGACAGCTCTGTTATCCGTGCCTCTCGGTAAAAATGGCCAGCTACGTAATGTCTCTGTTATCGCGCTTTGATGCACAGAGCTACTCAGAAACGCACATTCTTTACTGGACAAATGCACAGACTTTGTGAACTGTTGTGTCAAATGCGAATGGGTTCTTGTTGCTATTTTTTGTTGTTATTGTTTATGATGAGGACAAAACCTCTTCTTTCAATTCCAGTGCTGAATCTTAAGCTGGCTCCATTATCATTTCTTAAAATGTGTACACAGAGGTTTCTTTCTTCCTTGACTGACGCTAAGAGATAACAGCGGCTGGACAAAAGGGCCTCCTGCTTTTTCACAGTGAGGCAGAAGAAAGCCAGCAAGCCAAGAAAGAGGAAAGCCACAAAGATAAACTCAGAGATAGAGAAGACAGGAGAGCAGAAAATGTTAAATTGTGATAACCCCTAGTCCTCCTCTGATGACACACGGTCTTTTCTCTGTCTCTGGGCTGATTGTGTTGACAGCTTCGTCTGCTCATCTGAGTTTACAAAATATATTTTGTTTTGGGAATCCAGCGCAGAATTGAAGAACATTAGACAACCGAAACATGTGCAGAAAAAAAGGAGCAATTGGTGTTTCTCTGTGAATTTACTCTGAGTATTTCAGCTCAATGTGTAACATCCACAATGTTAAAGGAGGGTTAAAAGACTTTTTGTGGTTTTATGCCGTTGCAGCTTAATTTGTAGCCACACAATCAAAATGGAAAGAAAAGAGTAAATAAAAAAAAGGTTATTTACTGTGTAAAACTCAAATAGGGTCCCTCACTCAGTATGGCATAAAGCACAGACTGCAATATCTGAATCAATCTAACATTTTCTATCACTTTGTAGAATATTTTTTTTTTATTTCATGGTGTAGTTTTATTCTCAGACAGCACACAGTTGTATTTTGACTAGAATTTCTGCGCACAAACCACAACCACCATCGTCTTTGTCACTAGAATATTAGTCTGAAATATAGATCAGCCCCACATATGTGTTATGTAACCTTTGAACAACCGCAAACTTCACTCTCTGCCTCCTTATTGAGACATATGGAACAGCAAGCATGCTTGGGGCCAGATGTGGATGATATGTCAGCGTGAGGACTCAGGCTATGGATTACTCTGCTGGAATGTCTGTAGTCCTCTTATTCAGCTCTGGCAGAGAAGGTTAATTCTGCCCTGTGGAATAATTATTGTTTTGAATAATCAGTTTAATTAAACCATACTGATCACTTTTTTTTATATAAAAGTTAGATTTAAGTTATATTTTATCAACTTTACATGAGATCTAAAGAGAGAACCTGTTCAAAATAATTTTAGAGCAATGTGATTTGTCACAAAATAAGACAAACTTGATTCAGCTCCAAATATCTACTTGGTCATCATCATGTTTTCCAGTTCTATAGTATAACATATATATCAAATATGACTTAAAAGATATTTAATGCTGTGGGCCTCTGTCTCTTTAAGAAACTCTTGCTCCTTCTGACACTGTCTCCAGGAAGTCGTCACAACATCACTCTTCTATTTACCCTTTCACAGCGTTTTTTCCAGAGTTTCACTGAGTAGTAGCTCGTTTAATAAGCTCAGCGGATGTGAAGTTCCAGCAGATGTTTGCTAATTGCTGCTGGCTAGTCTGAAGGAACTGAGTGGGGGAGTCGAAGGGAAGCTCTACTTTGTGAAACAGAAGCTTGGAAACTTGGAAACTGTACTTTCGAGGAGGAGATTCGTCCACTCAGGAGTTTTGGACAGATGAATGGTTGCCATGGGAGATACAAGGATTTCGCAAACATGCATTAGAGCACTGTTTCCCAACCCTGGTCCTCAAGGCACACTGTCCTACATGTTTTAGAGGTTTCCCTGCTTTAATGTGCCTGATTCAACTGATTGCAGTTCAACAAATGCCTAGTTCAACAAACGCCTGTTAATCAGTCATCAATTGAAATCAGCTGGACTGAAGAAAGGAAATACCTAAAACATGCAGGACAGTGTGCCTTGAGGACCAGGGTTGGGAAAAACTGCATTAAAGAATCAAAAGAATACTTTAGGTTTGGTTTTCATGAGGGAATGAAAACCAAATAAAACTCAAACAAGTTGATTTCACATAAAACTGCCCCTTTGAGTTGTACCTGTGGCCAAAGGAACTGCTGAAAAGATTCAACTCATCTTGTGCTATATCAGTAAGTAAAGACAGATGAAAAGACAATGTTCATCCCTGGTTCTTGTTCCTCACGATCTCTCCATGGCGGGCTCCACTGCCATTGACTCAGGCTCAATGGATTTCAGTTCTTCCTTCTTTTCCTTCTCGCTCTCTCTCACTCTCGCTGACCTTTTTTAGTGATGAAAGCGCTGATGTGATGAGGCTTTCATGAAAGAAATATTTGGACAGCTCACAAGCTGGAGCCTGTGCTTTGAAGCCCACAATGGTGATGTTGACAGCAGCCACTGCACCAACTAATGAGGCAGCAGAGACGGCACTTCTTCTAAGTGCTTCTGTGATGCAACTTGGATGGCACCCAGCTAATGCCACCACAGCAACACTGCACGGATAGCGCCTCTGAATGAACTGATTAGCCCTCCTAGAGAGTCACATCTCCAGCATGGACTTGCGCTTGATTGTCAAACATCGTAATAAATAACTCAACTAGACCGGTAAGCGATTTGTACAATGGTGAGAAATTTTCATGAGTAATCTTGGTAAATCCCCTCATGTTTGATTTACAGCTCTGAACATAAAGTTTCACTCTGGATTCCCACTAAATAAAATATCTGAGGAAGGAAAGTGAAGTTACTGTTGCCTGTTGTTTCAACTTCCTGTAAGGAGTCCTGCTCTGCAAAGCTTGAACAAATCAAACACGGCCTACAGCCATTATAAATGCCAGGTCAGAACTGGAAAATAGGGATGTTAAAAAAACAACACCCAGAAAACCTGCCCTGTCTGCTGGCTCAGTGAAACTTGTGCATTTAATAATGTGCCAGCCACTGTAAAACTGTAGTGAACACTGCAAAACTGACATTTTAGTACCGCATGTGGTATGGCTTCACATTTTGTTTGAGTTGTATGTCGTGGTTGGTAACAGATGCTGGAATCTAATTTATTTAATTAATTGCAATATTTGCTGTAATCAGGGTGCCTGAGGCTTGCGCAACTCAAATTTAACACTTTTTAAAATCTTAAGCCATTTCCACATGTGTAAAGTAAGAAGGTAACATTAAAATTGGGGCCCAGCAAGCAGCAGCTTATTTGCGTATTAGTGACGTAGCCCCTCAAACGTCTCATTCTGAAAGGAGCTCAGAACTGACCAGGTGCTTTCTCATTCGCTGAAAAATGATTTTACACAAAAAAATGCAATGAGCATGTTTTGTATAGACCACAGACCTATGTTAATTTATTTAAGGAAGCATAATAGGTCTCTTTTAAACCGTGCCTCTTTTCCAAATGATCAAAAGTTAAAACTTAAGCTTCTATCTTAAGTTTTAACCTCCCTGAAGGAGATTTATTACATTTGTGCCTAAAATTGACACAATGTCCTGAGGCCTTAATAAAATGTCTGCAACTCGCTCTGGTTAAAATACCACAGAATTGCTGGACCGCAGCATTACTTTAGACTGGTGCTGGGTTGGCCAAATCACATCCAATTTTTTAACTAACATGCTGACTCTGCTGACAACCAAAGAGTCACACTGACACGAAGAAGTTCCTTTTAGGCTCAGCCTTGTCATGAGCCATGAGATGAGCTCCTGTGTTGGTGATAACGGGAGACAGAAATACACAATTGTTCAAAGAAGTCAACCCCCACTTCGCAGACTAATGTAATTGGGATCATTGCAGCAGGATTGCATAACCGTATTTTGTTTAACGTTATTATTGCGTCGCATTCACTATCATTTATTCATACTGTCTTTGTTGGGTGAATGTCATAGTTCCAGATCTTCAACACTTCTGGGAGCCAATTTTACTGAAATATTTGCTTTGTTTTTCACTGTGCCATGATGTTACAGATTCTGTAATAATTACTGTAGCCGAACTACTACGAGATCAGTGGACATGTTGACCTTTAATTGTCAATAAAACGTGCATTACACAGTGCCTCATAAAAGTTTTAAGGGCTCTTCGTGGTCAGGCTGATGAAAATCTTGTCATTTTGTTCTCAGCCTCATGTTGTCCACCAGTTCTTGTCACAACTCACCAAGCAAAGTTTTCACACCAATTTCCATGCATAACTATTGTGTGATTTTGGCAGCGGGACTGGTTTAGCAAAGAACATTCATGTGTTAGAACGGCCCATTCAAAGTCTAATTCAGAATGTCTGGCTAGATGTGAAAACTGATGTCTGAGGACAAAGTACTGCGAGTTCAATCTCAAAAAATAAATTAACATAACATTTGGAAATGGGAATGATGATAATTCTCCAACTAGGTTTGATTTTTTTTTAGGCACCCTAAATGAACGCTCACACATAATCTATTGTTTGAAAAATGCCTTTTCAATGTTCTTTGCCTTCCTTGTCCAGCATTTTCCAGCCATAAAGTTAATTTCTTTCAAAATACTCAAACCATTTAATTGTGCATTGCTGACCAAAAACATTCCAGTGTTGATTACTGTTCTGCCACACAGGCCAGCTGGAAAGTTTCCCTGATACGTCTGGCTCACAGAACAGATCAGTAGCCAAATAAAACATTGGTGGCGTGGCAAGGTAAGGCCCTGAGAGACCATCCTCAGACTAAAGGGTCAAAGTTTGATTTGACTTGTTAACTTAAAGTCCACAGGTGGCTGGCTTTTAATGTGGTTTGCGATTACAAACACCAGATCATTTAAAACCAGGTGAGCCAGAGTCCAGAAAGCTAACGACAGATATGAGAGAGACTGTTTGGGCAAACAAATTATTTCTGACATTTTACTTTCTTTTTTTTTTTTTGGTATTGTGTTTACTGGCTCTGTGGGTTTTCTGTAGTGTTATTATGAATCTCTAGTCTTCTTCCCTGTCAGATAGAGCAGCTCTTCCAGTGTGGTCTGAAAGGTAAACAGGACCCGGGGGGGGGGGAGGGTTGGGACCTCAGGTCTGCACTTACTCTTCACTGTCAAAGTTAAGTGTTGGCTAATGGAGCCTGTCAGAAGCGCTGCAGCCTAAAACCACCTGCCTTGGGAGGCCTTGTGTGCTGGTGTCAACCCACCATTGTAATACCCCCCTAGTCCTGCAGCGAGACTCAATACTGACCTGTCACACATGATTTATGCAATAAACGGAAAGGAATAAATGCTAGAATTAATCTTAATTAGGCCAGGGTAATCCTAACAGAGTTTTGCTAGCTGTGCTGAAACCAGCCTCTGAAATGAAAATGCTGCTGTGCTGAGACAGTCTCTACAGTAGCAGGTCTGCAATAATTTGGACCTCAGGTACGCCTGTAGCAGGTTTTCGTTGCTCAAGAAGAAAAACAGGACTGGCTTTCTGTGACCGTTTTCGCAGTTGATGTTGGTGTTTGAATGTTTTATAGGAGATAAAAAGTAAATTTAGCTTCTATATGAGATATTCTTCATGTATTGGTTAAATCCCAACCAAGATTTAACATAAAGCATTTTCAATCATGGCTAAAAGCTTTGAGACTCACTTAGAAAGTTAATTGTGCTGAGGAAAAATGGCAAACTGATCCCAGAGAACAAATAGAGGCCAAAAGAAGTAACTTAAAAACAAATACGTTAATACTTATAGCAGTCTTTCAATCAAAGTTTAATAGATGTTTTAAAAATTGGGAGTGAAATCTAAAGTAAATGTTTCTTATAATGCTTCAGACTATTGTTTATCTTAAATCAAAATTATTATCAAAAATAATTCTTCAACAATTAACATACAAAATTCCAATCTCATTGCCAGATTTTAATCAAAGAGCAACCGAAACCTTGTTGTGTCTTAAGTGTGGGCACAATTACAAATGTTATCTCAGTGAGTAAAGATTTTATTAGCAAATTTTCCTCTCATGTTGCTTTCTGTAAAGTAAAATATAAAAGTATGCAAATGGAAGAGGCTTATTTTGAGAGTTTGACCACATTAAAATACAGTTTATCTAACCAAACACAACAGGATAATATTAAACAGATGTAAAAAAGCTAGGTCAGTCCCACTGTAGCTTCTAGGTGATTATATAATGAGTATGCTAATCGACTAGTTTGTCTTATGTTAACTGAGCTTCAATTATATGCTCTGAACTTTTGAAGTTATTGATAAGGAAAACTTCCAAAACATTAAGCTATATTTGTCAGAATAAATATTAGGGTTTTATTCATCCCGAAAATGTCTGGTACGGCACACGTTCACACGAGTACCGAACGAACCAGCAATGTTTTATGATCAAACTCATGCAGATTGTTTTCAACTCTGAGCTAAGTGCACAATACATCATTTAACAGGCAGCTTCAACAAGTGACATAAAAACAAAAGAAAGAGGACTCTCATTTATCAGTGAATTGTTATTTAGGACATTAAGGTTTCTCATCCAGCTACAGCTAAAGCTTCATGTCAGGATCCATATTGAACACACACTTTACTCTGCACTTTACTGAATTACTCACTTGAAACAACATCAAAACTGAATGTAGACATTACTGGTACAGGAGAAAAATCAATGATTATCCAAATCCAGCTGGCTGGAGTACTGTGATAGTACAAAATGCTGCAGAGCATATGAACTTTCACAAGTCACTCTGACCAGCCGGGATTGCCCAAAAGAGATGCCTGTAGGATGCATTCAAGTAGATCTCTTTTCACTGCGTTAACTAAATATTGTAACAACACAAAATGATTCAAATCTATTCCATTCTCAAATGTATGCAGGGCCTGGTATTCTCTTTGCATCCGTTTATCCATCCGTCCATCCATCCAGTTAGTGGCTAAACTTCCCTATTCTTTCTTAATAAATAAAATCAATTCTATAATGGGCACTTTTTATCTGTTACTCTTTCTATTTTTTTTTTTACTGTATTTTCTAATTGATAGAAAAGAACCGAAAATGTTATGAACCGTATCTAAAAGACCGAAGTATGTACCGAACTTTGTCAAGTTTGTGAAAATTGAACTTTCATTTTCAGAATTTTCTATTTTCACTTTTTTGATACAGAACAAAATGTTGAAAGAAACCAGTGTTGTACATTCAATGTTTTGCCCATTCATCATCAACATAAATTTCGAGCGTGTTTAGTCCATACAGATTATATTTAAATAAGTTCATGTTTACAGTTTATCACATTCTAAATTAGTTTTTACATTTTCGGAGTACTGTTACATCCAATAAATTTTAATGTTGGGTACCATTTTGATAAAAATTTAAATCTATGCAGCGTCATTTCAAGATGATGTTATATTCATAATGTCTCTGACTGAGTTCCCAAGTTACATTGTAATTGCCCAACAAGATTGCTGTATGAAGCCATGAATATATAGAACAGCATGTTTTCATACATCCAGTTGATGGACACTAACACTGAGCGTCCATATGATGTCAGAGCAAAGTTTCAGGTGAATTTCTTCACTTACAACTTAATCATTGACCTCCAACAGGGTACATCAGACTGTCAAAGTCAAATACGATGCATGTGGGATCTCAGCTGTGAGGACAAACAAAATATAAAATGCTCTCATGCTCATGCAAATATAGCTGCAGGCTTGGCTCGTCACGCACACTCAGCTGTGGTCACACACTCATACATCCATCCGTGAGCGTACAATCCCTTAATAGACTTTATCTTTGGATTCCTGAGTGGTTAGTTAGTATGAAGGCTTATCTACCCTCTGAGGGCAAAGCCAGAGTGCATGTGCAGAGGAAGGAGCCCTTTTCTTATCCCTCTGACTAATAACAAGCTCTACTGAGTTTTCTTGTCCAGCACAGATTAGATCAAAAGCAAGGCCTGATGGGTTGTGTTGCCTGAGAGGTCCCAAGTCTTCTTTCTTTCTCATGGACAGTATGACAATAAAGCTCTCTGCTTGAAACCGTGTTGCAAGAGCAAAGTGAAGGGGTATCAGGAAAGTTCGAGTGACTGCAAATACAGAGGCAGGAAACGACCAAGGCCTTTGGAAGTTATTAAACCTATCAGCAGATACCGCTGATAGGTATCTGCTGATTAGTCATCCAATCTGTTTTATTTGTTTTCATTTTTTTCCATTTTTCATTAGTTTTTTTGTCTTAATCCATGTAGGATGACAGCTAAGTTAAAATATTAAAACCAGAAATGTGCTAAATCTTAGATTTTTTAAACTCCAACATATTATGTTGGAATGCCGAAGTCGGTGGCAGTAACACATGGAGGAAACAAAACATGTTTTAAAAGAAATTATATGTACAACGGTGTTTCTACTCATGCTTTTTTATATCAGTTTTTTAACACTTTTGTGTCTTTTGCTTGTCTTTGCACTGCAATTGATTCTTTTTATTTGAAATTGCTGTCAATATGGCTGGGAAATGAGAATAGCAAAGAACTACACACATTCTGCAAAAAAAGGGTTTTTAAATTTTTTAACAATTGCCATTTCAGCCTCTTAATTATTAAATGGTTACAGTGAGTCACGAATAAGCTTTGCATAATGCAAACCTAAAAAAATGTTTCAGCAACATGCTGTAGAACTTGAGAAATTTGACCCCATATCTGAACTCAAAGTATAATTTATAAAACAATCAAAAACAGAGTTAGATTGTAATCATATGAACTCAAAGGGTAGTGTGAAGAGAGGGGAATGCAAAAGGAATCCCTGGATTTCCTACATTTGAGTCAATATTTATGTACTGCAGCGAAAGTAAAATGCTGTCAAAATTTTACTGTCACAAACTTTTACACATTCACAATCAGAAGACCAACACTAAGTTCTACATAATTGCACATTAGAAACAAGCTGGCAATGTTGTTCAATTTATTCGCCAATTAAAATCTAAAACAGTGGAGTTTGCAATCATATTCTGTTGCCTGCAGTCACATATCCTGAAATAAATCTACTACAAATCCACCTGTTTTGTGACAGCCTCAGATATTTGTTAAAACTGTCACATTATAGACATTATAATATGAAAGGATAATCTGTGAAAATATTGAGCTCCTCTGCCTTGTTCCTGTAGTCCCACTGCCATCTGCAGAAATACACCACTTGGTCAGAAACAACCAGTCAGAGCCAGGAGGAGGGTCTGTCAATAACACTTATGTTGACAAGCTTATTTTTGTATCACATCTTAGTTTGTACTATCTCTGTCAGTTCCGGTCATCTAAGAACATGACTGGAAGATATCTTTGAATTAATGAGACTTGTTAAAATGTTACAAGCGTAGGAACCTGGAAATCATCATTTGCAAGTTAAATGCCTCCTAAAGGCAAAGGCTAATGTTTCTGAATTGCAAGTAGACATCTGAATAATCTTCTGTTCCTTGTTTGAATGCAGGATTTAATCATTCTCATGTATTATTGCCACAAGCGGAGTTTATTGCACTGGATTTCAGCCAGTGGGATCTTTCGCTTTTTCCTTACTTGTGTACGTTTATCTGAATGCAGCTAAAGTTTATTTTTGTGTAATGTGGTCAACACTTGACGAACTTGAAGGTATGTCTGCAAATGTAAATTTACATGTCTAAAAAAAATTGAGTGATCATATTTTCGGTCTGTTATCTGGAATGTGGTGTTTGAAGACTGAAGTTATGACCTTTTCCTCCCCACAGTTTTGTTTTATTTCAGATATGCTAATAACTTATTACTTTATTTGAGGCTGCTGTAATTCAAACCACAACCTACAGTAAGTGCGTGCTTCAGCAGTGACACATCTCCGCTCTTTTTGCCTTTAATGGGTATCGTGGACGTGTTGGTGCGGAGTGTCTGCATATGCACCAGGCTCCTATAAACACTCCTGACACGGGCTAATGTTCAGTGTATCCTCGGGCACACATACCTGATTTAAAACAAACCCAATCTGTTTTGCTTAACACAAGAGAGGAAACTGGGCTCACGGCAACAAAAGAAGATGATGGACATTAGATCTGTGAATTCTAAAATTTAATTAGTTCAATTTCATGCTTTAAGACACAAGAAGGAAATCTTGGGTTTCATGGTAAATTAAACACATGTCCTCAATTTGAGGCTGCTCTGTTTGAACAACGCCAAAGAAATCTCTATTACCAACAAAGCGCTGCCTTTATGTCAGATTAATCCAGGCAAATGCTTCAGCTGAGCTGCTGCTAACTGATGGTATTCTATTTGTGCCCATTTCCATGGCAATCAAGTAAACACTGCGTTTGACTTACTACGGGGAGGCAACCTTATACATGGACATAAAGATAATGAATTAAGGGAAAACATGAGGAGCAAGTGAAATGTTTAAAACGTTGCCGGCATCAGTTTTAAACTTTTTAGTTTCATAATTTTTTCCTCTCGAGTGGAACGCTGCATTTTGCGACTGGGATGGTGAGATTGCATAACTGTGGGGTGGAAGCATAATACGATGAAACTTAGGGTGCACTAGTGGAAAATGAGTTACTTTTGTGTACATACCAGTGGCTGCATGGTGGAACAGTGGTGAGTGCAGTAAACTCAAAACAAGAAGATCTCCAGTTTGAATCATTTCTGTGTTGGAGTTTGCAAGTCCTTCTGTTGTGTTTTCTTCAGCTCCATCTTCCTCCTTAGTGTGGCAGACATTCTGGAGTGTCTATAAGATTAAAAACGACAAGTTGTGTTTGTGAAATCGAGATGTATGATGGCTTCAGACCATGTTGTCAATTATGACTAAACAATGTCAGATAAAACAACCAAAAAGCAGTTGCCCGGCAGTGATTTCTGTGGTTCAGTGGTGTTTAGGGTGGCTAGGTGTGTCAGGTGAGTAATGTTCTTTATGGACAGAGGTCTGGAAGACGCTGCTTTGGTGCCAACCTGAGTGTTTTAGATCACATAGTGGAAAGAAGGGAGAGTCTGATATCAAAGAATTTCTCAAAAACCACTAAATGGGTCATCCAGGCATTGTTATAAGTAGACCAGTTTGCACCAGCTCATTTAAATTTTACCCCTAAGCATACTGGGACTTCTTTCAGAATACCATCTACATATCACCATCAACAGCAGGCAAGGCAGGTGAAGCATCTTGCCCAAATACACAACAGAGGCAGGTGTAGCGGGGAATGAACCAGCAACCCACCAATTGCGGGACGAATGCCTACCACCGTTGCCACCGTAATCATATAAAGCAATTTTGAAAAGAGACATATATTGCTGTAAAAGTAACGAGCATATTGATATCTAAAATCTTTTATTTTACATGTTTATTTTTTCAACGCCAGCATGCGACTGGAAGTTAATAGGTGGCTCCAAAACACATTGAATATGGCTCAACTAGATTTAATTTAGAACTGGTTTTGTTCTGATGTTCTGTGTAATTTCTGTACGTCCAAACTATTCATCTATAGATAAATCTATGTAAAAATATCCCCCATGTTTCTGTCCTATATTTCTAAAATATTCAGAGGAGTACTTACACTTCTTTTTTTCCACCTAAAGCACTGCATCAAGGTAAACAGAAATACAGAAATTTAAAAATATTTATTGTTTCTAGCAAGAATCAACTACCAAAATTATTAGGCATCAAATGACCTTCTCTCCAGAATCTTTATGCAGTGGCAAATGAGGATTATAGGACACAGCTGAGCTCCTGGGTGCAGCTCTGTCCGTGCAGCAGGGCAAGCACTGCAGAACTGCAGGAAGCAGACATTAAACTACAGGGAAGTCCCCAAATTTTCAAAACATTGTACAGAAAGAGACAGGAAAATGACAACAAGGAAATTAGCAGAGGACAAACGCCAAAGGGTAGGAATTTATGTAAAGTGTTCTGTAGGCACTTACAGCCACTGAAAACCAAAGTGTCAATTCTACAATTTTAATTAGAAATTTTCTGATCCTATTTGAAATACCAGCTTAGCGATCAAGGTGTTCTGACATGCAATTTTGGATTTGGGAGTCTCTGACAACACAACAGTCCTGATCATTTTCATTCTTTTACTCTGCAGTAAATTTTTATTGTAGGCTTTGCACATAATTTAGTTGATCTAAGAAACTTGTGTTTTCCCCAACAATCTAAAGCCCCTTTTCCATAGTCAAGTCTCACTCTAGCTGGTTACTGTTTGGTTCGGTTCTAGACAAGTTATGCGTCTCTCCGTTGGTATTGTCTTTTCCTGACTATGAATATAGGCAGGAGTGTAGCTGTTATTTTGCATGTTTACTGTCAGGAGCGCAGTTTCTCCAAAATTCCTCAGTATATTTGTTCATTGTGGATTTCCCATACCATTTTATGGTGAATTCACTCTTCCTCCACTCTTTGGACGTAAAGGTTTCACAATGGAATTATTGGTTTGCAGCTCGTCATCTCGGCAGCCACTATCGTCTCATCACGGAACAAAAATGGTGGCTGAGATGTTGTTTGAGGATTTTCCAAGTACCATCTTCACTCATCCAGCGATGTAAATCCATGGGCCAATCAATGAATGCCGTCTGCTGCCAATCAAACCGTTTGTGTGCAATAGCAGACTTGTACCAGGTGATTCCAAAAAGCAGGGAGGAAAGATGCAGGATCTACAAATGGAGACAAATCTGGCCATTGCTGACTGAAGAAGAACCGGCTAAAGCCACGCCTGTGGAGAAGGGCCTTAAAGGGTTTTCACCCTTCACGTGGTTGCTGGCAGTGAAAAAGACCCCATGACAGCTTCATTTCAGCCTGTTATTCAACCTTCTCCTCTTGTTCTCAGACATCCCTTGTGGTTCCAGGAGAGTTGTGCAGACTTCATCTGAATCACTCTTCAGTAAACTTTATTATGCACAAAGCACAACTGTTTGATGATTTTCTGAAACTTAACTGGAGATGTGGTTTGTAAAGTTTTCATCATCATTTTCTGAGCCACTTCCAACATGTTTTATCTTCTCATGTAATTGCACTTAGATGTAGTAATTGTTTGTCATACCTCTGTAAAAACTCTGTAGAAACATAGGTACACCAGTCATGATATTGCTGTCGGGCTATGCAGCAACATCATGCTGTGCACAGCAATATCTGCACAGATGTCACAGACTCTTGTACAACGATAACTTCATTATTGTGCAGTTTAATTATGAAGATAAGTGACACATCTTTGGTTTGGCCTATATGAAATTTCACAGCAAATGATAAAAAGTTCATAAAAATATTTCTTTGTGAAAAACTTTTAGATGGCAAAATTAGTTTGCCTCTTTTGTCAATTAAATTGAATTGTAGCTAGTTTAGCAATAATTTGATCAAAAAACTTTGTATTCTCAGTAGATTTGAAAGTTATACTGTCAGCAAAGTAAAAGTGAAAAGCTGAGGTAATGTAATGAGGAGTGTTGTTTTTCACTGTCACCGACTGAAGATAATGTATAGGGCAACTATAATGAGTAAGCACAGAGAGCACGAGGCCAGAGCCACTCCATGTATTCTTGATTCATGTCGGACGATGGCAGAACCAATTTATCTGCCGATTTAGCTGATTTGAAATTCCATCTGGTATTCATTTTCATATTTATTTTTGTCCGGGCTCATATTTTATAAAAAGATGTAACAAAGTCTGCACAATGTAAAAACAGAAACTTCTCACCTATATTCTGGCACATGGAGGAAATAATACAGATTGCTCAACTCTGAATCCATCTGCAAATAGCTATTAGCATATGGTTTTCATTTTGCTTGTTATATTTGTCCTTGCTTTTATTATGGTAACCACGGCTGCTTTTTTATCCGTAGTCTACACAATCAGACAAATTACCATCCATGTACCCAGTAGCTGTCTAACATAAAAACTTAGTCCTCATTATATCTGGGAACCTCCAGCATAAACAGGTTTTATAGAAAAACTACTGCATGATTTACTTCTCCCATTGCAGTTGAACTTTTAGCCTTTTAAAGCCCTAGACCTACAGAGAGATAAGGTGGATGGAGCTAAAGACAAAAACATTTGTAAGGGTTTAAGGTGCTGAATCAAATAAAAATACATAATCAATTTAAAGGAATTATTTTGGAAAGGTTGAACATTTGTGTTGTAAGTCTTATTTTGCTTTACACTTTCTCTTGTTTCCTTTTTTCAGCCTAATCACATGGGGACTACAATGGTATCACAAATTATGCAAGCGATTTTGCATTTAAGTCTTATGTCATTTGGAAAAGTATTTATTTTCTTTTACTTTTGTACAATTTATCGATTTACAAAGTTTAAGTCAACAATTTGTAGAACTTCTTCTCCAGAGATGTTTTTTTTCCAGTATTCTTTGGAAATTTTCTCAAACTCAGACAAATTGACTGATATCCATGTCTGCACTGTCAATTTTTCTTACAATTGGATGCAAGTCGAGACTTTGAGTAGGCCATTCTAACACATACGCTTTTCTAAAACACTCCACCGTACCTCTGGCTGTATGTTTAGAGTCGTTGTCCTGCTGGAAGGTCAAAGTTTTACACGGCTGGCCAGAAGGAGATCACAGATAATCTTGAAGATTTTCAGAGGAATTCCCATACTGTCCATACGTAGGGCTGGGAGTATGCATTGTAAAGTGGTACATTACTAAGGTGAAAAAAGACGGGTGAAAATATCAATTTATTTAGCACATTTAAGACCGAACTAGTTGGACCAGCGAGACGTACAAGGCGAAACAAGAAGAAAAACATTTTATGAAAATGTAAGGCAAGTTTACTTTCATAGCACATTTCAGCAAAAGTACTAAGTGCTTTACAAAATGAAAGCATAAGAGTATTAAAAGAAAGTAAAGTAGGACTAAAGACAAATTAATGATGTTTCAGTTAATAGTAAGAGAACAGTCAGAGGCACCTCTAAAAAAGTGGAGTTTTTAGTCTTGATTAAAAGAACTCAAGGTTTTAACATTTTTGCAGATCTGGAAAAAAATTGTTTTCAAAAGGAATAAATGAAATGAGATGTTTATTAAAATATTATAAAATAGTGGGGGGAAAGGGGCTAACCAGGGCAATCTTGAAAGAAAACCTTGTCGGTGTATCAAAAAGGTATCCTAGTAAAATCCTTATAGCTTATGACGTGACAAAATTTGAAGACGTTCATGGGCAATGAACTTTTCCAAGACACTATAATTTTTTTCCCCATGTTTACAGTGCTGAGGCTTAACCAAATCAAAACTTTAAGCTGGTAGTGAGGTGTAGCTGTGAGTTTACATTAGACTCCTTTTTCCCAATTAAATGACGTCAAACGGCAACTGGAAAGACTAAGTAGTTCTCTGGTCTGGTGTCCATCTACACAACTGTCTTCCCATTGATTTTAATCAGAAATTTTGCACACCTTCCTTCATAGTTAAAGGACAATAAAAAATGAAGGTTGTAGATGCTTTATATTCCCTATTAGGGGTTTCCCTTAAAAGTCTCTGTTTGGGTTTTGAACTGCTTTGGTGTTTCTCATTAAAAAGGTTTCTGACAAAGGAGGGAACAAGAGCCCAGAGTGAGAGTTTGTAAATGAAGCCTAAAACTGCCCGTGTCCTCTTGAGGGACCACACATTTTATGGATTACTTCCTCCTATTCTCTGGTCCAAGAACAGCAGAACTTACGGCGGCGCCATGATCTGTGATGGCAACCAGGATAAATGATACAAACAGCGGGGGATGCATGGCAGCTTAAAAGCCTATGTCCCAAATAAAAGTTACAAAGGAACTGGAAGAATAAAGAGGCTG
Organism: Girardinus metallicus; assembly: GCA_903067095.1. Taxonomy (NCBI): domain Eukaryota; kingdom Metazoa; phylum Chordata; class Actinopteri; order Cyprinodontiformes; family Poeciliidae; genus Girardinus; species Girardinus metallicus. The sequence goes on from CAEGAE010046280.1 coordinate 48,549, forward strand.
TCAGAGTGAAGAGATGAGCAGCAGCCATGTGAAATGTAAAGTCATTGGACAGAGATGGAACCAGGCTGCAGATTCCACTGTCATCTCTCTGGAGTTATTTCTGGTTCAGTGCCAGCATGCTTGTCTATCTTTTTGTTTTTCTGCCCGCTTTTTTATTTCCCCACTTTTTCAAAGGTCAGCCAACGTGAAACTGCAATTTCCCTCTTTTAAACTCAAAGAAAAAGCATGTTTTTCAGCAAACGGCCTGACGTGTGATTGAGAAAAACTGACTTTTATGCAGGTCTGCTGAAGTTTGTAGTTACTGGCCTGAGAAAAGGAAAGTTGACCGGCGGAAAGCCAACAGCTGCTGGCTGATTCTGAGTCCTACACTAAATGTTCCCTCAGGTTTTTACCCCCAAAACATTTTGTGTTTAGCATTTCAAAGACCAACAGAGAGTACTTTATAGTCCTCTGTGTGTACAGCCCTCCCTATGCATCTACTCATAAACTCCTACATCATATTTACACTCTTTTAGAAGAAAGTGGCCTGTCAACACAGTACGTTATTACACCTTACACTCTGATCTTGCTTTTAGATACAGATTCTAACTTACAATGAGAAAATTGTGTCTTTTTTGCAGTTAATAAATGATATTTAATCCATCTTTGAAGGCTAAGTAGAACTCTAAATAACAAAATCGAAAGAAATCCTGTTATAATTTACATTATTATTTAAAAAGTGACAAGTCGAGAATAATTTGTTTCCCTCTCTATAATTAAAGGTTTGTTAGTATTACAGCAACTAAACACTTCTGATTGATGAACGGCTTTTTGCATGTTTCTACTCCTATTTTGTTGACACCGAGTGTTTTAAGTTGGAAGGCCTCCTTGCCATCACCCTAATCTTTAGTTCATGTGACAGAAGTGAAGATTAGGATGATGATTTGAGAGAAAGACGAGAAAAATAATTCTAGTCATCAATAAATTGTTTTATTGCTCCATGTTTTCAGATGTTTCAAAATATCCCATCCACAAACTCCTTTTCATTTTTTTTTCATCCGGAAAATTGCTGTGAAGCAATTGACCCATGACCTCCTGTTTCCCTGACAAGTGAATAAAGTCTAAGGAAACGTTTCTGGGCCTCAGCTCCCTGCAGCATTCCACCCATTTAGCAAAACACTTAAACTGACTGTGAAAAAATGAAAGTAAGCAGTCAGCTCTCTTGGCTTTTTCTCACGTGGGCCAGATATCGGCACGAAAGCTAACTCAGGTTTGCTGGAACTCTCTCCCAAGGTGGACGGGCTGCGTTTTTCCTGGCATGTACTGAACAAACACAAACCAATTATTCTGAGCTACCTGGCCATTCAAGGCATGAACCCATTTTCCTTTAGCATCATTCCCAAAAACTTTAGAGGAAAATATGCACTTCAAAAACAGGAGCGGTCCAATAAATATCCTGCTAGTTTTTTGCATTTTGTGACAACTTTCAGTTATAAAGATGTGTGCCACATCTCATCCTAGCATATATATATATATATATATATATATATATATATA